>JASAMV010006666.1:0-31189 GCA_030248065.1 Rhynchonema sp. JSB1_4
CATGGGCAATATCATTTTCGGATCGCGATAAACACAGGCATCGGACATCTCTCGGCAAGCCTCAAACGCATAAAACATGACGATCACGTAACACGTAATACTATGAGTAAAACGGGTTAATAACGACGATAAAATAAATATGTACAATTACGCTCGGCCAACATCATTAAAATTCGTTCGGTTCAGTCCCGCGCAAATGATAGCGTTTATTTGCGCGGCGACTGCGTTTGTTCAGCACCTTCATTTCGAATTTCTCGGTTTCGGGCACGTAAACGACGGTATGACCGTCCCAGACGCGGTCATTGTCGATTTCGTCACATACACGGGTGACTTTCTCGACATTCACGGTGAATGTTTGCGTCGGTCCTTCATCAACACGATATATTTCCAGCGTATTGTTCGTGTTGGCTTTCGTCACCATGAATGGACCCGTATAGCTACGTGCCATTTTGTAGTCCTCGCCTTGTGACACGCGTGTGTCGTACACCCAGACACGTTCACCAGGCTGCAGCGGCTTGTACCGTCTGGCAGCTTTCGCGCTTTGCTGTTTGAATCGTTGCTGCACGTTTTGCAGCTCTTTCAGCACCTCACCGTAGATACCAGGCATTGCACGCACCATACGTGTGATGTAATCGGGTGCATCACAGTATTTCTTTCTGACCGCCTCATCGAGCACTGAGTTCGATGGCAGTCGCATCGGTCGGCCATGTTCAACGAAGAATGGCGACAGCCCTGTGCTGATTTGGGGGACTGCATTGTAGTACATGAGTACCAGCGGCAATATTTCATCCCAATCACACGAGCCGGGTGCCAGTGCACGTGCCAACATGTTCATGATCGTTTTGTTTGCACGTTCAACCAAGCCATTGGACTGTGGATGATACGTGGTCGTGCAGTTGTGTTTGGTGCCCAACACAACATCAATTTGTTCTTGCAGTTTGCCTGTGAACTGCGCTCCTTGGTCAGTGACTAGTTCTTTCGGCACACCATGACATCGCACGTACTGCATGTAGTACGTCATGCACGTTTCGGCTGACATGTCGGGCATCGGGTACGCGTCAATATATTTCGAAAACGCGTCAACCAGAACCAGCAAGTACAGATTGCCGTTTGTAGTCATCGGTGGCATGCGCAAAATGTCCATGTGCACCCTTTCACCAGGCGCGTGCACCAATTCGAACGAGCCAATCATTTTCCGAACGCGTCTGTGCTGTCCGGTTACTGTAGCACACTCAAAACAGCCGTTGTAGTGTGACTGCACGTCACGCAACATTGTGATCCAGAAGTAGTCTCGACGCATGGCCATCATCATTTTGTCGACACCGAAATGGCCAGATCGTTCATGCAATTGTTGCATGAGTTCAGCGCGCATGGCCTCGGGTACACAAATCTGATGCGACCCGGATTTGTCGTGAATGTGTTTGACGATCCCTTGACCATCAACGTAGAAGTTTGTGTGTTGCCGTTCAATGTAGTCATCGTGTTCCTGTTTCGGCTCGGGCAACAACTTCAACGGATTGTCGAGCTTCAGTCTCAACCGCTTGAGGAAGCAGTCGTCAGACTGATGTTTCACAACTTCAGCCACTGCGTCACGCACACAGTCAGCAGCCTGAGACTCCGTTGATGTTGACGGCTGCTGTTCGTCGACCACAATCAATTGTTTGTCACGTGACTTTGCGTTTTCCACTTTTTCGGCTTGTGTCAAGCCACGTGGTTTCATTTTCCGTTTGTAGTCCCTCATGCCACGTTTGCTGCGGGTGGCGACTTTCTTCACGACCACAGCGAACTCGTCACAGCACAAATCACGCAAGTGCACCGATTTGACGTTAACAGGGTTAACGGTCACGGACTTCACGGACGTGTTTGTTTGCGGTTGTGCCGTGTCATCATCATCAGTTCGGTCATTTTCGATCATGTTCCATTCGTCATCCAGATCGAACTCGTAGTGGTCATCGATTCGTGCCACACTGACCGATTTCACAGCCACTGATGTTTCATGTGAACGCGCATGTTCGGCAGCGTCGTAGCTGTTCACCGAGCGCGGATCGTTCACATCAGCCGTTTCCTTCTGTTCCAGTTTTTCGAGCCGATCACATTCATCCTTGAACATTGGTGCCTCTTCGGGAATTCGGCTCAGGAAATCGGGCACGTGATTTCCTCGACCGGGCGTGTACACCACTTTCGGATTCAGCATGGCGATTTCATTCACCCATTTTTCGACACGACGATTGCCACGCATCCTGCTGCGCATACAGTCACGCAGCGCAATGTGGTCAGTCACCACAAGCAAGTCCCTACCACGAATGTAGGTATCGAACTTGTTCAGCGCCCATTTCATCGCCAAACACTCCAATTCTGTGGCACTGTAGTTCATTTCGGCAGTAGTCGTTGCTCGTGAAGCATACGCCACTGGGTGCAGTTTGTCATCAGCACCAGTCTGTTCAAGCACGGCGCCCAAACCGACTTTGCTGGCATCCGTGCGAATCACCCATGATTTGTTCATGTCGGCGTATTGCAGCATCACGGGATCGGTCGTCAGTTTCATTTTCAGTTCATCGAACGCCTTTTGCTGTTCGACGCCCCATCGATCGCCAATCCAGCCATTTGTGGTCTGGTCCTTGTGCAACAGCAGATTCAGTGGATTGCTGATTTTGGCACAGCCGGGAATGAAATTGCGGTAGAAGCTGACCATGCCCAGGAATCGACGCAGACCACGAACGGTCTTCGGCGCCTCGAACTCAGCGATCGCCACTGTCTTCGACTTCGATGTGTGTACACCGAATCGATCGAGCGTGTAGCCCAGGAACTCGACGCGCTCCTGCAGGAAGTTGCACTTCTTCGGTTGCATCAACAGACCACATTCACGCAGACGTGCGAACACACGAGCGAGCAGCTCCAAGTGCTCCTCGACCGTCTTTGTGGCCACAATGACATCGTCCAGGTACACGAACACGCGATCATCGAAATCACGGAACACCTTGTTCATGATACGCTGGAACACCGGCGGTGCATTGCATACACCCATCGGCATCATGCGGTATCGGAACGTGCCGTACGGGGTCACGAACTGTGTCTTGTCTCGCGAGTTCGGATGCACGCGAATCTGATGGAACCCTGAGAACAGGTCCATGGTCGAGAAGATGCACGGTTTTCCGGCACCAATCAGATCGAGAATCTCCTGCGGACGTGGCAGATTGTACTTGTCTTTGATTGTGATCAAGTTCAATCGTCGATAGTCAACCACGATACGCAGACTGCCGTCCTTTTTGATCACGGGCACGATCGCAGCGGCCCAACCACTGTTGGATGGTTCAATAATGCCGGTCTTCAATTGCTCCTCCAGTTTCTCACGCAGCATTTCACGGTATTTGTATGGAAATTGGCGCGGCGCCTCAACGATCGGAGCTGCGTCACCAGTATTGATTTCAAACTGGTTTTCGTCACCAGCATCAGCACGATCGGAATCGAACACGTGAAATGATTGATGATACTGTTTGGCCAAGCGCACAAACTGATCGATTTGCCGTTGATCGCACTTTGAGCCGATCAAGGTCTTTGTCAACTTTTCGGCCAGTTTCTCTTCACGTTGTTCGACAGTGGCTGCAGTGCCGAACTGTTGTTCTTCGATCTGTCGTGACACATCATACACGATCTTGCGAATGTCGACCACACCACAGTCGATGTCACGTAGGCTGACACCATCATGTTCACAGATCGGGTTCTCCGAGAGCACATGAAGCTTTTTCACCACGGCATACGCTTCATCGAACTTCATGTCAACGCCCATATGTTTGTTGTTGACCGAATAGGCGAATGCTTTGCAGTCAACCAGCTTGTGTTCGGTATCGGTCACAGGGCACAATGCACACTTCTTCTGCATGGCCTCTTGATGTTTCATATCGGCAGGCAACTCGGTCATCGGGTTATCTGTCGTTGTGACAGCTTTGACCGTGTCCATGTCACCAATCTTCATGTGCCTGCGCCACTTGTATGTGTTGCCAGACGTGTTCAACACTTCCATTTTGAACCGATTGTTCTTGTCAACGGCCACCAAGCATTCAGTCATCACGTTGGTTTGCACACGTGGTGACACTTTGTAGCATCGGTTCACACCAAGCTCTTGATATTCGGCCAGTTCGTCATCCGTCAGTTTGCTCGGCACAACTTCAAACTCGACAACATTCTGTGTGAACGGTCGAATTTTTAGATGTTTCACAGTGCGCACCACACCACGAATCACACGTTGCTCTTTCGGTTTTGTTGACACAGGGTCGCTCACTTTAGCGACTTTCACTCGACCGGTTTGCGTGATCACGGGCGTGGCCCGGAATGCATGATGTTCCGGTTCTTCATCGGCTTCAGACTGTGTCATCGGCGGTCGAATAGGTGTGTCCAACGAGATCAGACACTGTCGTGTTGTGAACATGTCTCGCAACCGTGGTTCTGGAACACGTTGCACATGTGGTGCCCATTTGCCAATGATGCATTCAACCATGCCTCCGAGCAATATCTCCGGTTCGGACTCTCGGTCCTCAATTGCGAACGGGAACAGACAGATCTTATAGCCGATTTTGAGTTTCATCAACGCGAACGGTCCCATTCGTCCGGCATTCTTTTCGCGAAATGCACCACACGGGATGTCTGCCAGGGGCAACATCGTCACTGCTTTCTTGTTTCGACGTTTGCGCTCTTTGTTGATGATACTGAGTGCTTCCCATGGCATGATGTTTGCATGACACCCAGAGTCCAATTGTGCGCGAAATGGACAATGTTCGATCCACGCCAGCACGTAGACCCTGTCCCAAGTGGTCCAGAGTGGCGTTTCAATCCATTCACACTTTTCATCGGGTGGTTCGAACAGACGACGACGCAGTCTCATACCCTCAGTCGGATATTCCTTCATTGGGGGCCGATGTTGTATCAGCTCCGCACATTTCTGCTCGTATTCATCACGTTCGGCCTCATTCGTGATGGTCACACGTTTGATGGACACATCAGCCGGACTTTTTGAGTTCCGTTGGCCAATGGACTTCAACTTTCGTGCACGTCCATGAGTAACAAGACCACAACGACATGGCTCCTCATATGGACACACGACACAAAATTCACGATCCTCATCAGAATCAGACAGCGGTGTCTCAATGTGCGTCTGCTTCGCAGTGCCAATCGGTCGTTGAGCTGCGGGCGCCACATTGTTGGCGTTAGCCTCAGCGGTCGATGTCTGTGGGAACGTCACTTCCTGTTTCACCTGACGTTTCGGACATTGGTTGGACATGTGACTCGGGTCACCACAAATGAAACACGCTCGTGGCCCACTGGAAGGACCGTTTTGTCGTTGAAATCGATTGTTCACCACCATACCACGCTGCGCACCTGCAGTCAACTGCAACGGGAATTGCTGCTGCTGCTGTGGTGATTGGAACTGTTGTTGAGCCCCCTGGTCGTATGGGCAGTCATACGATCGATGACCCGTTTGTTTGCACGAAAAGCACGTGTGGCCTCCGTCAGGCACAGGTCCACGTTCACCGCGTTGTTGTTGCTGCCATGCATTACCACGGAAACTGCCTCGTGGTTGGAATGCACCTCGGCCGGACCAGCGGTTCTGATCGAAACCGTTGTTGTTGAACCGATTATTGAACGGACGCGAATATCCTCGACCGAAACCTCTGCCTCGTGACTGTTGTTGCCACTGTGGCTGCGGTTCGACTTGTTGTTGCTGTTGGTTAGCATTGTGACTTTGCATGGCTTTGGTTGGGTTCAGTGTTCTGTAGTCCCAAGTCACACCAATGCTTTCCTGTGCCATGATGAAAGCACGCAAACACGACACAATTTCGGTCACACTTTCCGTATTGATACGGTTTTGTGCCAAATGGGAACGGAACAGTTGCGGCAAGCCTTGTCGAAACATCATTGCAGAGTGCAGCGCGAACTGATTTGATGTTGAACGACTTTGCTTTGAACAACTTTGCTGCAAACGTGTTTGATCGCTGCAGATAGGTATCAATCGTGTCACGTCCAGCGATCCATTCGAACTGTGACATTTGCAAGTCAGCCGTGAATGAGTGCGTGTCTGCACCAAACGCTTGACTCAATTCATGCACAGCTTTGCGATAATGGAATCGGCTCGGGCCCATGTTGTGCCAAATGTTACGCGGTTCTTGTGCCAACAATGAGTAAAGCACAAATGCGGCTTCTTCGTTCGTAACAGCACCAACATGACCACACAGTTCACGACACTGACGTTCGAACGCAGTGAAGTGCAATCGTGCCTCATTGCCCATGTAGATCGGATATGCACCTGTCTTTCTGTACACGCCAATGCTTTTCGTCAGCTCAGTTCTGCGTGCAACAGACAGTGCCCAATCGGTTTTGCCACTGGTCTCGATTCGAATGCGCTCAGTGGTGACAGGGTCACACACACTTGGCTCGAACAAGTCATCATCATTTGTCTCGGTCAAGACAGGAACCACGTGGTCACGTGACCTGCTGTGGTTGTTATGTGGTGGCGGCGGTGGTGGTTGTTGTGATGTTTGTTGTGTATTATTCGATTGTGAGCCACCACTGACTTGAATCGGGCCGTTCGCACCCATCAAAGTCTGAGCACCTTGTGGTAGCGAAGCGGGATTGACGTAGTTTGCCGTTTGCGGTGGTACTGTGCCGCCAAAAGAAGCGGTATGCATCAGCACTGGGTGACCATGTCGCCCAAGACACACATTGCACAAACAAGGACTGCGGTCGGGTATGTACCATGTAGTACCAGGCACTGAGCCCTGTACCTGTATGCCCGTGCTACCTTGATTCGGCGTAGAAGTCAACAATGGACCGGTAGATGCCGGCACAGTATTTGTCGGTGGATTGCCGTTAGGCTGCGAACCTGTACTGCGACCTGCCTGCATGGACGCACTTGGCTGGTTCGGATCAATTGTGGTTCGATATTGGCTGCGTTGTTGACTCTGCACCACAGATACAGGCGTCTGTACAATTGGTTGCACGTTGGACGTGGCAACAGGTGGTGGCTGTGTTTGCTGCTGTGTACACATGCCTTGCGACACTACACTTTCAGCTTGCTGTGCGTGCGCGTGCATGGACGTCACTGGTTGTTGTTGTTCTTCATCATCAGTCTGTGCCTGATTGTCAGGTTGACTGGTATTTGCAGCTGCATGACCGTAATTCGCGTTTTCCAACGCGTGTTGTTGTCTGCGCACATATTGTCGTTCGAAATCACCCACAACTTTTGCAAACGCAAACTGCCCCATTTCGACTTCAGGCAGTCCGATTGCTTTGTACCAATCACACATGTCCATTTGATGCAGCACCCAATCTGACATGTCTGTGTAATCGATTTCAGGATTCAGACGCACCAGAAACCGTTGTAGTTGACGAACTTGCACAGGTGCACAATCAAACCACTCATTGACATTGAGGCTAATGTAGCCATTCACAAGCGGTCGAATAATCAAGCGCGGGCCGGGGCCTGAGGCGCTGGTACCTGGGATCGGACCCGGAACCGGGATGGCAATATATTGCATATCATCATCCGGACCATAAAGTGTGGAAACATCGTCGGGTCTGGTCACAATAGGCACTTGTGGTTCGTTATTCTGGTCGGTCAAGTCCATATCGACTGATTGTCGATCCGAAACATCAACGCCAATCAGCTGGCCTTCAGCCAAATGTCCGTCATTCAATCCGGCACCATTAGATGGACCGGGGGCGTTGTCTAAATCAGCATCCCGAATGGCATGCACTTCAATTTCGGGTGTCTTGAACGTAACAACCGGCTGGGGTTGACCAGGCGGCATAACAGGTTGCAATTGTTGTTGACTGGCCCCACTAGTGCTGGCAACATTATTTTGCAAACCCACTTGCGCGGGATGCTCGTCATAGGTAGCCAGATTTTTGTGCAAACGAGCAACATTTCGATCACTAGCAGCGGCAGCCTGTATTTGCAGCTGATTTTCATCCAACATGGGGTTTGACCGTGTGGAACGCTGCCAAAATCGACTGATAATGCCACCCCCTGTTGCAGCACCGCGTCGTCGTGTTTCACGCTGCACATTCAATGTATTCAACGCCGGTTCGGTCGGTGGGCGCTCACCATGTGGCTGCGACCCGCTCACATCAGGTTGTTGAGCGTTGTTCGACATTGTGTTTTACTTTGTTTTACCAAATTTTTACGAAACCAAATTATAAACGGACGAAACAGCGATTTTTATTTGCAGGAAGGCCGGCCAAACACGCACAATGGCTTGTCTCGTCTCACTGGGTAGCAGCGACAAGAGCAAGACAACGACAACAGCAAATAATAAAAGTCCACAGACAAGGTTAGATTGTCTGACTCGCAAATAGACACCGTTTTATTCGTTCGTTCTCGTTTTCTTTTATTCACACACACAACATGGGTGTAAGTGAAATAGAATACAAATATTGGCGATTTTTGTTCGCCAAGATTGAATTTTGTGATGGACGGCACGTTAACAAACGAAGCACAGTATCAAATTATCGTTTCAGCCACAGCACGCTATGAGCGGCTCAGCTGCAGGTGCAGTTCACGTTCGGCGTCAAAATTTCAACACGAATGTTCGTTTGTTTGCCCTCAGCAGTCTTTCAGAGACTCTGAGCCCGATGGCAACAAGATAAATCACAAGTTCAATTTAATCGGACAGCGGCAACTTCAGTTTTCAAGCCAATTTTCGGTTGCGGTTGAAGCAGCCGGTCGTCGTTTGGCTGGAAAAACTATGTCCGAAAATTTTTGGGAAATTTGGCCAGGGGTTCCCCGGCCCAGGCGTTTTCTGGGTTGGCGAAGTGCTCAGGGTGCACTCCAAACCACAACGGCACAACCAAAAGTCCTCGAAGAAGCTAAATCTCGTAAAATGCACAGAACAGCAGAAGGTTTTGACTCTCCCTGACGGCCCTTCTGTTCGAACGGAAATTTATGGAGTTTTCGTGCGGCCCGGTCACTTGTTAGGGGTTCGCCCCGCCTTTTGAGCAAGTACAAACCCGGTCCAAGATCCCTTTTGCTACACTAGACTCCAAACACAACGGGTGACCGTAAAGTCCTCGGTCTCGAAGGGTCGGTTGAAGACCCTTTTAGTGGATAAATTTACTGGGAAAGTGCCCCCTGTGACTGCACACAAACGAGACGTCGCTACTATAAGGACAAACAAACACTCAACTCGATTCGCTCAACTCACTCTCGATTCAATCACCCCCAATGTCGGCCCGGATTTTTCGAACACGCACAATTACCGAATTCGGGCGTCGATTCGGACCCTCCCCCCCCCGGTTGTCGAAGCTCACCAACACACACTCGAACGAAACGAAAACCTCAATAAAATCAAACTTTTAGCCACGAAAACAACAATAAAATGAATGAAAAATGCCCCAAAACGCTCCCCCCAAAACTATTGCGTCAACCCAATCTCCGTTTCGGTCGAAGGTTGCACGTGCAGGCAATAGCAGATCACGTCGGGCTCACCAGATGAGATCCTGCGAGCCCAACAGGTATCTACTAGTGCTTGCAGAACCGGAATCGTCAACCGAGCCAAATCAATCAATGCCAATGTTCGGAAATGCTCGTTTCGTGCGTGTTTCGGGATTCGGGAATGAAATGTTCGTTCGTTCACTCGCTCGTCAATCAGCCGACTCGCTCGTTCACAATATAGGTTTTTATAATAACAAAAAGGGAATAACCAAAACAACAGGAAGCGCAACCGCGCACACGGGGCACACACGTATTTCCGATAACAAACACAAACGCAACCGGCCGAGATTCAGAGATTCTTCCTCCAACAGAATTACAGTAACCCGTTCTCTTACATTGGAAAAGCCAGACGGGTGAAGAGAGATTTGGAATGGTTAAGGATGATACACAAACAGGGGTCACCAGAAAAGTAATAATAATGCTAAACAAAAGGTAAACAAGGCACAAAAGGTAACAATAACAACAGCTTTACGAGAAATACACCCTAACCTGACCTAAAAACCCCCTAAAACAGTACTAAACTAAGGGATAATCACAATCACGGGACTACACATGGATTCACGACGAATGGACTCGCCGCTTGAATGATGCATCGGTGTCGCGACTTAGTCAAGCTCCTCCGATGAGTCGACGCGCGACGTAGTCAAGCTTGTCGACTGAATTAGTAACCGGATCCGCGACGTGTCAAGCTTTTCCGGTACCTGATCTAGAAAATCTGCAAAAGCTGGAAGTCCCAGTCAGGTTAGGTTAGGTACATTGGTTTATAATGACATGCAATAGGACGAATCACAAACCAAAACCAACGTCGCGACGAGTCAAGCTCCGAGGGTTTTTATTGGCTTGGAGACGAACAACCTTTTTCCAATAGTAGGTCAACTGTGGGTATGGCGGAAGATTTGAGTCTAACTACTAAAAGTGATGATTGCTTATATAGGTTTTGGGACGTAGTGTCTAAGGATGCATTACACACATAAGGTATGGATTATAAAAACAAGAAAAGTTACTGCACGCAAAGTATGCAAATTTACCATACGACACACGCAAAAAGGAGAGACTTAATCCCTCACTCGAACGATCGCTAACCACATAATAACGAACGTTCACGCAACACAGTCACGCAAGGGAACATCAACCGAACTGCTCATTTACGCAGGTTGACTCGCCTGCACGCATAGTGCTTTCCGGACTGAATTCGACCGACCAATCACAGTACCGGTGTACTTATGTCCCTTGACTTCACGTGTCCCTCACGTGTCGTATTCCAAACGACAACTTGGATACTTACGCGTTCGCGTAAACGCTAACCATGAAGTATCATGGATATCTTCTTGCTCATAGAAAGCGCACAGAGCATTACTATGTAGCAGATACCATAAAAGACCCCATTTATCACGCTATTCAAGCAATCGATGACCGATTTCCCATCGCTGATAAGTTTTGACAAAAGTTTGCTCAACTGTTGTGAGCCTCAACTTTTTGGCCCTTTTCTGGGTACCCCAAGCACTCTTCTATGTCATAATTGCCTATTTTAATAACGATGTACCAAGTTGATATAAGCACGCCAGATAGTAAAAATATAATTGTTATTAATTATGCGCAAAACTATGTTGGTTCATCTGCATACTTGGAGGTACGAGCAACAAATGAATTTTACACAAAATTCATAATTTTAGAACATTTTCGCTTCCGTCATATTTATAGCCTACCCACAGTTGTGGTGGAATTGTGATTTTTATTGTCCGATGAAACCCCAACGTTATAGTTGTTTATCGATCAGAATCCAAAATTCTAGCTCTAACGTATGTTGGGCATCAGTCGTTCAATTGAAGGCACCCTCTATGGTGGTCTGGTTATAACTCCGGCTGTGGTTCCAACCAGGCTATAAATATGACGGAAGCGAAAATTTGCTAAAATTATGAATTTTGTGCACAATTCATTTGCTCGTACCTCCAAGGAAGCAGATGAACCAACATATATTTGCACATAATTAACAGATTTTTTCTGAAACGTACATGGTTTTGGCAAAATAGCGTGAGCTGTGGCAGTAACAAAAAATGAATATGGTCCCAAATTAGAGCCAAGGCATTTATGAAATATTTGTGACCAAACGGCACACAAAGCACATGCTAAACAGATCGGTATTTTGATTTAAATGTGCGGAGGTAGGGTCAAAATTTTTTATCTTTCAGCCCTCCGGGCTCAGACAGGAGCTGATATGGGAAAAATTTTCTTGGCCGTGAGAGTGTTTTGGACCAAGCTCAGTTGCCGTTGCAAGTTTCAATGAGATTGGTTTTGGTCGCATATGCATACTGGCGGAGACCCTTTGAATATTCCAATCAACTCGCCGCAGTTTCTACCAAAAGACACACACACACACACACACACACACACACACACACACACACACACACACACACACACACACACACACACACACACACACACACACACACACACACACACACACACACACACACACACACACACACACACACACACACACACACACACACACACACACACACACACACACACACACACACACACACACACACACACACACACACACACACACATTAATCATTTTTCGTTTTTCCGTTCATCATCATCATCATCATATTTCCGTTCATCAGATCTGCGGTTTCAATTTGAGCTTTGAACATTTTTCCAACATAACTCTATTGCGTACGTAAGGGCGCGGCCAGGTAGATGCGGACTGCGGACATTGAAAAAATTCTATGTCCAATGTCCGCAGTCCGCAGTCCGCATCTACCTGGCCGCACTTGCGGATTGCGGACTTCGGACAATCGAAACATTTCTTTGATTGTGTTTGCTAGTAGGCATACAACTACAGGGTTGTAAATATGCAAACTTCAACACCGTGAATAATACTGTGTTGTCTTCTGCTGTTGCCTGAAACATCCATGTAATATCTGCCAACTCACAATAATCAATTGCCCACACGACTGACGACTGCCACGCACACACAGCAAACAAAGAATTAAGACACACACGTTGGAATGTTTCATGGTATTGAATGGCAGGCAACAGGGCAGGACTTCACGTTGCAATATATTCACAACCCTGTAGTTGTATATCGCACTAGCAAGCACAATCAAAAAATGTTTCGATTGTCCGCAAAACGCAGTCCGCAAGTGGGGCCAGGTGCATCTACCTGGCCGCGCCCTAACCTATCTTGTGAATATACCGCCAATGCGCTAATGCCGGAATGTCTTCCTTGTTGGGCTGTGGCAATATTACGTGCATGCATGACTGCATGACTCGCGATTGTAAAATCTATAGTAATTACAATTTGTCACAACACTGCAAAAGGTCAGGTTCGAAAGAGATTTTGCTCGAAACTGTTTATGAAGAAATAGTTTATTTCCCGATTTCAAGCTTCGTCCCACTGTTGACTGTTGGCAACAATTCTGGATAGCACGAAATCAGTTATTGTGTGAGCACCAAAGTTGTATGGTAGCCCGGTCTGGTTGAGGAACTGCGTTCGTTGTCTAGTGTTCAGAAGACGAGACACGAGAAGGAAGCTCGAACACACGTTGAACAGATTAAAACAACATGCTGGGCTTGGGCGACGTCGCTCTTCTATTGGCTGCCACAGCACGGCTGTCTTTGCAAGTCGTCTGCCCATTTTATGTCATGATCGCTCTTGTTGCGACCATTGGAATCTTAATCTGGTACACGATAATGAGATGTTTCTTCCCTTTCCGTGTCCAGTGATCAGCTCAGATCATAAGGCTGTTCAATGTTACAGGAACGACTGGAACTGGCAACATTGTCTGCGACAAGTCGGCATTTCTGGACCACCGTTTTGGTATTACATAGGACATACGTACAATTTGTTACTGGTGAGATGAACGGTACCCTCGGGGCCAACCATACCTACGTACACTACCGTATTTAATGTCAAGGGCGAGGGATGTCCTGGCTGTTGCTGCTATGCGGCATGAGGCAGAAAAGGACCGACCGGAACCGATTTTTGCATGTGTATGGTTGGCCAAACGGTACGGTACACTGCTACACTGGCCTGACCTGTTTCTAGAACATTGCTTTACACATTAGCACGGATGATTGTGTAATCGGCTTTCGATTTTTTCCAGGATCCACTTTCGTTCATGACTGATAACATACAAAGATATGGATCAATGTTCAGGTAAAAGTTAGCTAGGTTTTGAAGACCACTGTAGTACCTGAAAAGAACAGGACACTGTTGTCATGTGCGTTTCAAAATGATTGTCTCGAACTCACAGTTTAGTGAGTTGGAAGCTGCGGTGTTTCGCAAACAATTCAACGCGATGTACAATATTTTTCATTTTCACCCAAGAAAATGTAATGTAATAAATAGTAATGAGTGATGTTCGGACACGCCTTTCAACACCGTGTATGACTGCAAACTTCGTTAAGTTTGGGCACCACTTCACTCTGCCCGAAATTATAATGGTGTTCTGTAATATTGGTAGCACAATGGCTATATAAGAATTCATCAAAATCAATCCTGATTTTCACGTTCAGTCACTCTTAACTACTGTGCTATTTGTGATTCTCACAAAACATTTTCAGCTGAAAATAATCTAGCAGATCAACCACGTTGCCGCAGGTCTGAAACATTCTCTTCACTACATGTTTTGTGTGCGATCACGCAACGCAACGTCATTGCCCCGTCACTGTCCCTCTTTACGATTCAGGAAAAAAAGTTGACCAATTCTTATAAAGTCATTGTGCGACCAATAGAACCCGGCGGTGTTCTAGCGTTCAAATTCCATCCCAATAACATACATACACTTATCCAGGCAAGTATTGTTTTTGTCTCGTTGTAGCTGTCAAACTATTGGTGATCTGTATGTTGGTTCGGCACTGATCACGAGTTTTTGCATTAGAAAGGTTCTAGCCTTATGCCAAGCCTGATACCGAGTATGAATACAAACAGATATGGCCAGATCATTTGTCACATATAATGAATGATGAAAACTAGGATTAGATCGGTGGTGTTGTTTTTCAGCACCGTATTCGTGGGTCGACCGACGCTTGTCATTGCCGACATCGACGTGGTGAAGCGAGTATTGGCAACGGATTTCAATTCGTTCGTGAATCGATCCAAAGTGCGCTCTGCCGAGACACAAAGCAACCTGTTATCCAACAGCCTGGCGTTTGTGAGCGATGAGAGATGGAAACGTGCCCGAAACACAATGATCCCTGCATTCGCGACCAAAAGAATCAAACAAGTCAGTTGAAAAATATGTCGATTACAGTACTAAACCGTGAGGACGGACTTAGGTTGAGCACGGAATCCGGAAATATTTACATGCAAAAGGTTTGATCTGTTTCCGGATGCGGAACAGCATCTGCGTTTTCCGGAAATATTTCCGGATTCCGGCTTCCAGATAAAATATGAAAACGAAGAACTCGGAAATCTTTTGCATTTCTTTGAAAACACCGTGAAGTAAAATCTGGTTGAATGCTAATTCCGTGTGCCGCAAAATTCATCCGGAAACTGGAATCCGGAAATATTTCCGGAAAACGCAAAAATTAAGAAGTTCGTCCGGAACCGGAATCCGGAAATATTTCCGGATTCCGGTTTCTGTGTTCAATCTAAGTCCGCCCTAAGGCCCAATATGTTTTATCTTAACACCACTCACGCTGCCGCTGTCAAAAGCGACATATGTAGATATATAGTATCTTACCCACAGTACCTACAGCGCCGCGAACCCAATTAAAAACACACCTTTTCATCTGATTTCAGACGCTGGGGCTGACGACGCTTGCTTGTCGGATTTCATGAATATCCTTGAAAAACAGGTGCAGGAGAGGAAGCATTCGATCTTCGTGGGTGCGTGCTGTGTTCCACCTTTAATATAAACACTCACCATATTATTGTGTAGTTTTCCTGTTTTTCTTGGTCCAACGGGCCCGTGTTATAACTTAACTTCTAGTTGAAGTCGAGATTACAATTTCGACTCAATCACGCAGCTGGCAAAAACGTGTCAACGTTTGCTGTGGAATCCAACAGCAACAATGTTTCACATGCTAGCTGTGAGCTTTGTGCGTGCGCTGCCAGCATGTCAGTTAAAGAGCTTGGACAAACCGAAGGAAGGGCAGCAGAGCGCAGTGCTATACATCGTTGAAAAAGCACTGTGACAGCATATGTCACGCCCAAACGTTAAGCTCCTTAGAGATTCGCTATCTCTTGGTAGAGCGACTTTTTGTTTCAGAAAAGTGAACTTTTCACAACTTGAAACGACCGGTGCAGAAACCCCAAATGAGTTGAAGGTCATGTAACACGTGGATATGATTACAACGGCTTCTGGATAACTTATCATGAGACTTCAGTCGCTCAAAGCATTGTTTCACTTGTGAGGGTGCGAATGTTCCAGAAATCGGCCACATTTTTCAAACACAAGTTTGTCTCCAAATTTTGAGGCTGCGCTTTGTGTTGCAGAAATGAAAATGCAATAGAAAATAGGGCATCTTCGAAAGTACCAGAAAAAAAGGTTTTTAAATTTTAAAACACTTAGATAGCGGCGTGACAGGCCGAAAAAGACCTGAAAAATTGCCACTAAACTGCATAGTTGCATTCATTGACGGAAATGTGATGTAAATAAGCCACGTACTGCATTGCATTAGAAACGAAGCTCAGATAAACGCGCAGTCCAACAATCTAGACGAGTTTCAAAACTTCAAACTTCATGGTCCGGATGCTGCAGCCATGCCATCCTGAATAAGATATTTTGCTATAATTCGTTACTGTTAAAGATTATTGCACATTTGATAGAATCAAACGATGTAGCTCTAACGTAGCTATCGAACGGTATAACATGCCCTACTGTCACTTACTATGACAAGTAGTGGTCAAAATTCCGAAATCGCACACGGTGACGTGACGGTTCATTCCAGAATCGTCAAAAAAGCAATTTTCTAGCCTCTGTCCTTAAGCGTAAGAATTTATTGGGGCTTGTTATATATCGTTCGAAAGGTACTTTCGAGATACATTGTTTGGTGCTGTAACGTTTACAATAGCTGTTAACAATAAGCATTTATAGCTGAATGTCATATTCCAGGTTAGTATGGCTGCCCCGAGAGATCTGTAGACCTTGGGGTCTTCGGACTTTGATAGGTTGTTAAACCAGACGTTTCTCTCAATTTTTTGTTTCGAATCCGATACAATCTGTGGCCTTTATGTGTCACAATTCTGGCAATGAATGTAACCACCTAATTTAGCGGCAATTTAATGGATTTTTAGGCCTGTCACGGAGCTAGCCATGAGTTAAAAAATTTAAAAACCTTATTTTCTGGTACTTTCGATGATGCTCTATTCCCCATTGCATTC
This sequence comes from Rhynchonema sp. JSB1_4, assembly GCA_030248065.1. Classification (NCBI taxonomy): domain Eukaryota; kingdom Metazoa; phylum Nematoda; class Chromadorea; order Monhysterida; family Xyalidae; genus Rhynchonema; species Rhynchonema sp. JSB1_4. The sequence continues at coordinate 16,827 of JASAMV010006666.1, forward strand.
TTATTTCCGCAGCGTTAAGTGTGACCTCAAAATTTAGGGACAAACTAGTGTTATCGAAAAATAAGGCCGATTTTTGGAACGTTGCGCACCCTCACCGTGTGAAGCAATGGTTTGAGCGACTGAAGTTGTGATGGTAGGTTATTCCGAAGCTGTTGTAATCCTATCCACGTGTTACTTGACCTTCAACTACTTTGGGGTTTCTGCACCGGTCGTTCCAATTTGTGCAATAATTCAGTTTTTTTCTGGAACGAAAAGTCCCTCTGCCAAGAGATAGGGAATCTGCAAGGAGCTTAAAATTTGTGCGTGACATAGGCTGTCGGAATGCTTTCCAACGGTATGTAACAATATGTCCTGCTACCCTTCCTTCGGTTATGTCCCGAGCCCTTTAAACATTTCACTATGCTTGCTGCAGAGTGTCGTGCTTGGATTAACAAGGACACATTCTTAATCTCTTTCGCTTGTTTTTTTTAAATCTGGTCTCGACCCAAACTGAAGTTCAGTTATAACTTTGGGTTGTTTGTTTCCTTTGCCTTGCATATAAAAAGGAAATACTATATGTCATTTCCAGGATGTGTGCCAATCTCATCATGGACTCAAGCGCAGCGAGTAATTTTGACTGCACATCCGAGACAATTGGACCCGGACAACCCGTTTGAATCTTTCCGAACCGGGTATTTATGGCACCACTACTATAGATGGTACAAAAACGTGGGTTCAGTTGTGCAGAGATGTGATTGTAACAGCCCATACTGTCATTTGCCTTGAGCAGAATGTTCACATCTTGGCACGTTATGTGCCATGTTTCTGTGCCAACAATAATTGGTTTGGTGTCATAACTGCCCAGGACAGTATCAAGCTTCAAGGCAACAACACTATGACTTCGATAAGACAACTACAGTATGTACGGTATCAACCAAAGACGCTTCAAAAACATTTTGTGGACTTCCATACCTGCTGAATTTTATGTACCGTAGAGCCCCATTCGCAGATGGTGTGAAAATCGGCTTGTTTGTTTTAAACATTTCCTGAAAAAGAGCCATCCGGGTTCTGTTCAGAACGAGTCTGCAGGAAGGCTTTCGAATGCTCTTGTATTCCAATATAATTGATAACCATCGCACTGTAGTACCTACATGCTTTCCAATGGACGTCTCTGTCAGACATTCGAACAAACTTGAGGAGAGCACACCGAAAATAACCGATTCGAAATTTTGTCAAGGGAAATCAATAATTACGGAGCAATCTTTGAAACACATTTTACCCCAGGCTCTATTCGAAGGCGTTTCCGAACAAATCCTTGAGGGTCCTGTATAAAAAACATGGTCTGTATAGGTCGAACTTGGCAAAAAGTAGCCTGAACCAAAGTTAATTTTCTGTTTGACATATCTCGGTCGTAAATTGTCGTTGCCTTCAAGCCACCCCAGTTTTAAAACCTTGGCAGAGCAAACAAGCGAACAAACCGGGTTCCTTTTGCAAGGTATGTACGTACTGTATATCATACTATAGTTCACCGTAGTAAATGTTATTTGATATTGGTCGCACAATGGCCATATAAGAATTCATCAAATCAATCCTGTTTTCAAGTTCAGTCACTCTTAACCACTGTGCTATTTGTGACTTTCACAAAACGTTTTCAGCTAAAAATAATCAGTAGATCAACCACGTTGCCGCAGGTCTGAAACATTCTCTTTACCACATGCTTTGTGTGCTATCACGCAACCACGTCATTGCCCCGAACTTTCCCTCTTTACGAATCTGGAAAAAATCGACCAATCTTATAAAGTCATTGTGCGACCAATATCAGGTTGAACTGTCATTCGATGACTCAATTTGCGCTGTTTTATAACCATTTCAGCTGTGTTTTCGACTGTTTCCGAGCACAGCCGCCCTCTTGACACGGCTGATCCGGTGGAAACCATGTGGGGATCCAGGTGAATTCTTTCAGTCCAGTATCAAACGCTTGATTGCCGAAAGAGAGAAAACAGAAATTGAAGTTTGCACAGTTGGCATCCGTCTTTGTTGTTTTGCGATGCGCTGTGATCTTGGTGGTCAGGGAGCGTGTGTTCTTTGCATCACCAACAAGTGTTCTCCGAGCGACACCACCGTAACCTGGACGCTGAGGTCCAAACACACGACGAAGGTATTGTCCGCGTAGCAGCGACACAGGCCTGGTTGGTACATTCTTCCAAGGTCTGACACGAACAAGAGTAGACTTGTTCTCTATCCAGGTTTTGCGTTTTGATCCGTTCATCGATATTGAATCGGAATCCCGTAATAACAACAGTATGGTTGCAGGAGCAGCCGGATTTTCTGCAAATATGCATAAACGGCGTGCAGAAGCAGCGAATGAGCGAAGTGAGCTGATTGCGAATAGTTTTGTGACGTCATGCGTCGCGGGTCATCACACGACTGCGCTCACACTTGCATTCGCCATCACGAATTGACACACATGCCGATGTTCAGGACCGATGTGCACGGGAGGCGATGGAAAACAAGACGACTTTGAGGTGGTACACCAATTTTGCTAAACGTTTCGAAATGCTCATACGAAGACCTAAACCACCTGTAGAATATCAACTACAACGAAATAACAAACTACACTACATCGAAGCTGTCATAATGGAGACGGTTCGCCTGTATCCGGTGTTCCCGATGTACGTCCTTTTTACTGTCTGTTTGTGGTTTTGAAGGCATGTGCTACTCAAGAAAATTGGTGCAGAGATTGAGCGATGTTCTCAAAGTCATCTTAAATATAAGCACCTAACACACCTGTAGTTGCAGCTGGGTGTACATGTTGTTGTGTGTCTTTGAGAGACGAACAGCACCAAATTCCAATACACAGAAAATATTGCTGAATTTTCGACACTCAATAGTGTCCTCGTCAGGGCTAAAAATCAACAAAAAGAGAGATAGGAACCGGTTGTCACAAGAATATCATTTCAGAAAACGCAAACAAGGTGCAAAACAGTCAGAAAACAAGTGGCATTTGATAGAGATATTGGCTACTGTTGGGTTTCAGCTCTATGATGGATTGCGAGCGAGAAGCCGACTCCATAACACGCAGTTTTTTTCTTGTTACAGCGGTCTAGCACCTTTACTCATGATACGCCCAATGATGGTCATGCTAGGCATTGTTTTCTGGGTGCCGTTATTCCCCCGCGAGACCCCCGCTCCAACAAATCCATCGTATCACCAATCAAGACCTCGTTTCTCAACCCTGCGATCCCTTCCCCTCAGCCCCACAACCCAAATCATCTCAATGGATGTCAAAGCCATCTATGACAGGCGTTGATACGTCCCACTTCATCCAAATCCTCCCTGACATCCTCACTCGCACCGAACACCATTGGCGTCCTCTCACCCCCCTGCTCAGCTCTCTTTCGATCGCTGACATCGTTGAGCTATTTCGCATCGTGTTCGACACCGCATTTCTACAGTTCAACAACGTCATCTACCGTCAACACTCTGGCTGCCCAATGGGTCACCCGTTGAGTTGTGCGGTCAGTGATCTCTACATGTTCGCCCTCGAAGAAACGCTTCTCTCTGACCCCAACATCTCTCAACCCATCCTCTACGGTCGTTTCGTCGATGATACGATTGTTATTTTCAAATGTGTTGAGGATATACAACCGTTCGTTGACAAAGCCAACAACATTTTCCAGACCATTCAGTTCACAACTGAACACACTGTCAACGGTCAGCTCAGCTTTCTTGACATAAACATTACGCAACGCAACACGCACATTGAAACATCAGTCTTCCGCAAAACAAACAATTCCGGCCGAACATTGCCAGCTTCGTCGTTTGTGGACATCAGCACCAAACGTGCTCTTATAAGCTGTCTCAGGAAACGCGCAGATCGCTACTGCATCGATCCTGAAACATTACGCGCTGAACATGACTACATCATTTCGCAACTCAAACGCAACGGCTACGGTCACCAGTTCATCACGCAGCAATTAACTCGCCCTGACAATCAGGCCATCAAATGCACAAACAGAATGTCAATACCATTTGACGGGAACATCTCACATCAACTCAAAAGGTACATGCGCACACACCACGACACTCAACTGGTGTTCAGCAAGCAACAAACGCTGCGGGGGCTCCTCTACTACAAACGTAACACCAACACCCAAGTCACAGACAATCGCAATTGCGTGTATGAATTAACGTGTTCATGTCCACAAGGCTACACATACATCGGCTCTACCACACGAACCCTAAAACAGCGCGTGCAAGAACACATTAACGGCACCACCAAGCAAAACAACAATGCCTCAGGCATGACCATTCATATGCGCACACATCAATGTACAGTGCAACACGTAAAGGTGCTAGACCACTGTAACACAGAAAAACAACTGCGTGTTATGGAGTCGGCCTTTATTCTCGCTCGCAATCCATACATCAACAGAGCACTGAAACCCAACAGTAGCCAATATCTCTATCAAAATGCCACTTGTTTATCTGACTGTTTTGCACCTTGTTTGCGTTTTCTGAAATGATATTCTTGTGACAACCGGTTCCTATCTCTCTTTTTGTTGATTTTAGCCCTGACGAGGACACTATTGAGTGTCGAAAATTCGGCAATATATTCTGTGTATTGGAATTTGGTGCTGTTCGTCTCTCAAAGACACACAACAACATGTACACCCCAGCTGCAACTACAGGTGTGTTAGGTGCTTATATTTAAAGATGACTTTGAGAACATCGCTCAATCTACTGCACCAATTTTCTATGAGTAGCACATGCCTTCAAAACCACAAACAGACAGTAAAACAGGACGTACATCGGGAACACCGGATACAGGCGAACCGTCTCCATTATCACAGCTTCGATGTAGTGTAGTTTGTTAATTTCGTTGTAGTTGATATTCTACAGGTGGTTTAGGTCATTCAGTATACTGAGCATTTCGAAACGTTTCAGCAAAATTGGGTGTACCACCTCAAAGTCGTCTATGTTTTCCATCGCCTCCCGTGCACATCGGTCCTGAACATCGGCATGATGTGTCAATTCGTAGATGGCGAATGCAAGTGTGAGCGCAGTCGTGTGATAACCCGCGACGCATAACGTCACAAAACTATTCGCAATCAGCTCCACTTCGCTCATTCGCTGCTTCTGCACGCCGTTTATGCATATTTGCAGAAAATCCGGCTGCTCCTGCAACCATACTGTAATGTTATTACGGGATTCCGATTCGAATATCGATGAACGGATCTAAAACGCAAAACCTGGATAGAGAACAAGTCTACTCTTGTTCGTGTCAGACCTTGGAAGAATGTACACAACCAGGCCTGTGTCGCTGCTACGCGGACAATACCTTCGTCGTGTGTTTGGACCTCAGCGTCCAGGTTACGGTGGTGTCGCTCGGAGAACACTTGTTGGTGATGCAAAGAACACCACGCTCCCTGACCACCAAGATCACAGCGCATCGCAAAACAACAAAGACGGATACCAACTGTGCAAACTTACAATTTCTGTTTTCTCTCTTTCGGCAATCAAGCGTTTGATACTGGACTGAAAGAATTCACCTGGATCCCCACATGGTTTCCACCGGATCAGCCGTGTCAAGAGGGCGGCTGTGCTCGGAAACAGTTCCGAAAACACAGCTGAAATGGTTATAAAACAGCGCAAATTGAGTACATCGAATGACAGTTCAACCTGATATTGGTCGCACAATGACTTTATAAGAATTGGTCAATTTTTTTCCAGATTCGTAAAGAGGGAAAGTTACGGGGCAATGACGTTGCGTTGCGTGATAGCACACAAAGCATGTGGTAAAGAGAATGTTTCAGACCTGCGGCAACGTGGTTGATCTACTAGATTATTTTTAGCTGAAAACGTTTTGTGAAAGTCACAAATAGCACAGTGGTTAAGAGTGACTGAACTTGAAAATCAGGATTGATTTGATGAATTCTTATATGGCCATTGTGCGACCAATATCAAATAACATTTACTACGGTGAACTATAGTATGTATATACAGTACGTACATACCTTGCAAAAGGAACCCGGTTTGTTCGCTTGTTTGCTCTGCCAAGGTTTTAAAACTGGGGTGGCTTGAAGGCAACGACAATTTACGACCGAGATATGTCAAACAGAAAATTAACTTTGGTTCAGGCTACTTTTTGCCAAGTTCGACCTATACATACCATATTTTTTATACAGGACCCTCAAGGATTTGTTCGGAAACGCCTTCGAATAGAGCCTGGGGTAAAATGTGTTTCAAAGATTGCTCCGTAATTATTGATTTCCCTTGACAAAATTTCGAATCGGTTATTTTCGGTGTGCTCTCCTCAAGTTTGTTCGAATGTCTGACAGAGACGTCCATTGGAAAGCATGTAGGTACTACAGTTGCGATGGTTATCAATTATATTGGAATACAAGAGCATTCAAAAGCCTTCCTGCAGACTCGTTTCTGAACAGAACCCGGATGGCTCTTTTTCAGGAAATGTTTAAAACAAACAAGCCGATTTTCACACCATCTGCGAATGGGGCTCTACGGTACATAAAATTCAGCAGGTATGGAAGTCCACAAAATGTTTTTGAAGCGTCTTTGGTTGATACCGTACATACTGTAGTTGTCTTATCGAAGTCATAGTGTTGTTGCCTTGAAGCTTGATACTGTCCTGGGCAGTTATGACACCAAACCAATTATTGTTGGCACAGAAACATGGCACATAACGTGTCCAAGATGTGAACATTCTGCTCAAGGCAAATGACAGTATGGGCTGTTACAATCACATCTCTGCACAACTGAACCCACGTTTTTGTACCATCTATAAGTACGTGGTGCCATAAATACCCGGTTCGGAAAGATTCAAACGGGTTGTCCGGGTCCAATTGTGCTCGGATGTGCAGTCCAAAATTACTCGCTGCGCTTGAGTCCATGATGAGATTGGCACACATCCTGGAAATGACATATAGTATTTCCTTTTTATATGCAAGGCAAAGGAAACAAACAACCCAAAGTTATAACTCAACTTCAGTTTGGGGTCGAGACCAGATTTAAAAAAAACCAACGAAAGAGATTAAGAATGTGTCCTTGTTAATCCAAGCACGACACTCTGCAGCAAGCATAGTGAAATGTTTAAAGGGCTCGGGACATAACCGAAGGAAGGGTAGCAGGACATATTGTTACATACCGTTGGAAAGCATTCCGACAGCCTATGTCACGCACAAATTTTAAGCTCCTTGCAGATTCCCTATCTCTTGGCAGAGGGACTTTTCGTTCCAGAAAAAACTGAATTTTTGCACAAATTGGAACGACCGGTGCAGAAACCCCAAAGTAGTTGAAGGTCAAGTAACACGTGGATAGGATTACAACAGCTTCGGAATAACCTACCATCACAACTTCAGTCGCTCAAACCATTGCTTCACACGGTGAGGGTGCGCAACGTTCCAAAAATCGGCCTTATTTTTCGATAACACTAGTTTGTCCCTAAATTTTGAGGTCACACTTAACGCTGCGGAAATAAGAATGCAATGGGGAATAGAGCATCATCGAAAGTACCAGAAAATAAGGTTTTTAAATTTTTTAACTCATGGCTAGCTCCGTGACAGGCCTAAAAATCCATTAAATTGCCGCTAAATTAGGTGGTTACATTCATTGCCAGAATTGTGACACATAAAGGCCACAGATTGTATCGGATTCGAAACAAAAAATTGAGAGAAACGTCTGGTTTAACAACCTATCAAAGTCCGAAGACCCCAAGGTCTACAGATCTCTCGGGGCAGCCATACTAACCTGGAATATGACATTCAGCTATAAATGCTTATTGTTAACAGCTATTGTAAACGTTACAGCACCAAACAATGTATCTCGAAAGTACCTTTCGAACGATATATAACAAGCCCCAATAAATTCTTACGCTTAAGGACAGAGGCTAGAAAATTGCTTTTTTGACGATTCTGGAATGAACCGTCACGTCACCGTGTGCGATTTCGGAATTTTGACCACTACTTGTCCATAGTAAGTGACAGTACGGGCATGTTATATACCGTTCGATAGCTACGTTAGAGCTACATCGTTTGATTCTATCAAATGTGCAATAATCTTTAACAGTAACGAATTATAGCGAAATATCTTATTCAGGATGGCATGGCTGCAGCATCCGGACCATGAAGTTTGAAGTTTTGAAACTCGTCTAGATTGTTGGACTGCGCGTTTATCTAACTTTCTCGTTTCCAATGCAATGCAGTACGTGGCTTATTTACATCACATTTCCGTCAATGAATGCAACTATGCAGTTTAGTGGCAATTTTTAGGTCTTTTTCGGCCTGTCACGCCGCTATCTAAGTGTTTTAAAATTTAAAAACCTTTTTTTCTGGTACTTTCGAAGATGCCCTATTTTTCTATTGCATTTTCATTTCTGCAACACAAAGCGCGGCCTCAAAATTTGGAGACAAACTTGTGTTTTCGAAAAATGTGGCCGATTTCTGGAACATTTCGCACCCTCACCGAGTGAAACAATGCTTTGAGCGACTGAAGTTCTCATGATAAGTTATCCAGAAGCCGTTGTAATCATATCCACGTGTTACGTGACTTTCAACTCATTTGGGGTTTCTGCACCGGTCGTTTCAAGTTGTGAAAAGTTCACTTTTTTCTGGAACGAAAAGTCGCTCTACCAAGAGATAGCGAATCTCTAAGGAGCTTAACGTTTGGGCGTGACATATGCTGTCACAGTGCTTTTCAACGATGTATAACACTGCGCTCTGCTGCCCTTCCTTCGGTTGTGTCCCGAGCTCTTTAACTGACATGCTGGCAGCGCACACGCACAAAGCTCACAGCTAGCATGTGAAACATTGTTGCTGTTGGATTCCACAGCAAACGTTGACACGTTTTTTTGCCAGCTGCGTGATTGAGTCGAAATTGTAATCTCGACCTCAACTAGAAGTTCAGTTATAACACGGGCCCGTTTGGACCAAGAAAAACAGGAAACACTACACAATAATATGGTGAGTGTTTATATTAAAAGGTGGAACACAGCACGCACCCACGAAGATCGAATGCTTCCTCTCCGTGCACCTGTTTTTCAAGGATATTCATGAAATCCGACAAGCAAGCGTTCGTCAGCCCCAGCGTCTGAAATCAGATGAAAAGGTGTGTTTTTAATTGGGTTCGCGGCGCTGTAGGTACTGTGGGTAAGATACTATATATCTACATATGTCGCTTTTGACAGCGGCAGCGTGAGTGGTGTTAAGATAAAACATATTGGGCCTTAGGGCGGACTTAGATTGAACACAGAAACCGGAATCCGGAAATATTTCCGGATTCCGGTTCCGGACGAACTTCTTAATTTTTGCGTTTTCCGGAAATATTTCCGGATTCCAGTTTCCGGATGAATTTTGCGGCACACGGAATTAGCATTCAACCAGATTTTACTTCACGGTGTTTTCAAAGAAATGCAAAAGATTTCCGAGTTCTTCGTTTTCATATTTTATCTGGAAGCCGGAATCCGGAAATATTTCCGGAAAACGCAGATGCTGTTCCGCATCCGGAAACAGATCAAACCTTTTGCATGTAAATATTTCCGGATTCCGTGCTCAACCTAAGTCCGTCCTCACGGTTTAGTACTGTAATCGACATATTTTTCAACTGACTTGTTTGATTCTTTTGGTCGCGAATGCAGGGATCATTGTGTTTCGGGCACGTTTCCATCTCTCATCGCTCACAAACGCCAGGCTGTTGGATAACAGGTTGCTTTGTGTCTCGGCAGAGCGCACTTTGGATCGATTCACGAACGAATTGAAATCCGTTGCCAATACTCGCTTCACCACGTCGATGTCGGCAATGACAAGCGTCGGTCGACCCACGAATACGGTGCTGAAAAACAACACCACCGATCTAATCCTAGTTTTCATCATTCATTATATGTGACAAATGATCTGGCCATATCTGTTTGTATTCATACTCGGTATCAGGCTTGGCATAAGGCTAGAACCTTTCTAATGCAAAAACTCGTGATCAGTGCCGAACCAACATACAGATCACCAATAGTTTGACAGCTACAACGAGACAAAAACAATACTTGCCTGGATAAGTGTATGTATGTTATTGGGATGGAATTTGAACGCTAGAACACCGCCGGGTTCTATTGGTCGCACAATGACTTTATAAGAATTGGTCAACTTTTTTTCCTGAATCGTAAAGAGGGACAGTGACGGGGCAATGACGTTGCGTTGCGTGATCGCACACAAAACATGTAGTGAAGAGAATGTTTCAGACCTGCGGCAACGTGGTTGATCTGCTAGATTATTTTCAGCTGAAAATGTTTTGTGAGAATCACAAATAGCACAGTAGTTAAGAGTGACTGAACGTGAAAATCAGGATTGATTTTGATGAATTCTTATATAGCCATTGTGCTACCAATATTACAGAACACCATTATAATTTCGGGCAGAGTGAAGTGGTGCCCAAACTTAACGAAGTTTGCAGTCATACACGGTGTTGAAAGGCGTGTCCGAACATCACTCATTACTATTTATTACATTACATTTTCTTGGGTGAAAATGAAAAATATTGTACATCGCGTTGAATTGTTTGCGAAACACCGCAGCTTCCAACTCACTAAACTGTGAGTTCGAGACAATCATTTTGAAACGCACATGACAACAGTGTCCTGTTCTTTTCAGGTACTACAGTGGTCTTCAAAACCTAGCTAACTTTTACCTGAACATTGATCCATATCTTTGTATGTTATCAGTCATGAACGAAAGTGGATCCTGGAAAAAATCGAAAGCCGATTACACAATCATCCGTGCTAATGTGTAAAGCAATGTTCTAGAAACAGGTCAGGCCAGTGTAGCAGTGTACCGTACCGTTTGGCCAACCATACACATGCAAAAATCGGTTCCGGTCGGTCCTTTTCTGCCTCATGCCGCATAGCAGCAACAGCCAGGACATCCCTCGCCCTTGACATTAAATACGGTAGTGTACGTAGGTATGGTTGGCCCCGAGGGTACCGTTCATCTCACCAGTAACAAATTGTACGTATGTCCTATGTAATACCAAAACGGTGGTCCAGAAATGCCGACTTGTCGCAGACAATGTTGCCAGTTCCAGTCGTTCCTGTAACATTGAACAGCCTTATGATCTGAGCTGATCACTGGACACGGAAAGGGAAGAAACATCTCATTATCGTGTACCAGATTAAGATTCCAATGGTCGCAACAAGAGCGATCATGACATAAAATGGGCAGACGACTTGCAAAGACAGCCGTGCTGTGGCAGCCAATAGAAGAGCGACGTCGCCCAAGCCCAGCATGTTGTTTTAATCTGTTCAACGTGTGTTCGAGCTTCCTTCTCGTGTCTCGTCTTCTGAACACTAGACAACGAACGCAGTTCCTCAACCAGACCGGGCTACCATACAACTTTGGTGCTCACACAATAACTGATTTCGTGCTATCCAGAATTGTTGCCAACAGTCAACAGTGGGACGAAGCTTGAAATCGGGAAATAAACTATTTCTTCATAAACAGTTTCGAGCAAAATCTCTTTCGAACCTGACCTTTTGCAGTGTTGTGACAAATTGTAATTACTATAGATTTTACAATCGCGAGTCATGCAGTCATGCATGCACGTAATATTGCCACAGCCCAACAAGGAAGACATTCCGGCATTAGCGCATTGGCGGTATATTCACAAGATAGGTTAGGGCGCGGCCAGGTAGATGCACCTGGCCCCACTTGCGGACTGCGTTTTGCGGACAATCGAAACATTTTTTGATTGTGCTTGCTAGTGCGATATACAACTACAGGGTTGTGAATATATTGCAACGTGAAGTCCTGCCCTGTTGCCTGCCATTCAATACCATGAAACATTCCAACGTGTGTGTCTTAATTCTTTGTTTGCTGTGTGTGCGTGGCAGTCGTCAGTCGTGTGGGCAATTGATTATTGTGAGTTGGCAGATATTACATGGATGTTTCAGGCAACAGCAGAAGACAACACAGTATTATTCACGGTGTTGAAGTTTGCATATTTACAACCCTGTAGTTGTATGCCTACTAGCAAACACAATCAAAGAAATGTTTCGATTGTCCGAAGTCCGCAATCCGCAAGTGCGGCCAGGTAGATGCGGACTGCGGACTGCGGACATTGGACATAGAATTTTTTCAATGTCCGCAGTCCGCATCTACCTGGCCGCGCCCTTACGTACGCAATAGAGTTATGTTGGAAAAATGTTCAAAGCTCAAATTGAAACCGCAGATCTGATGAACGGAAATATGATGATGATGATGATGAACGGAAAAACGAAAAATGATTAATGTGTGTGTGTGTGTGTGTGTGTGTGTGTGTGTGTGTGTGTGTGTGTGTGTGTGTGTGTGTGTGTGTGTGTGTGTGTGTGTGTGTGTGTGTGTGTGTGTGTGTGTGTGTGTGTGTGTGTGTGTGTGTGTGTGTGTGTGTGTGTGTGTGTGTGTGTGTGTGTGTGTGTGTGTGTGTGTGTGTGTGTGTGTTTTGTTTTTTTTTGTGTGTGTGTGTGTGTGTGTGTCTTTTGGTAGAAACTGCGGCGAGTTGATTGGAATATTCAAAGGGTCTCCGCCAGTATGCATATGCGACCAAAACCAATCTCATTGAAACTTGCAACGGCAACTGAGCTTGGTCCAAAACACTCTCACGGCCAAGAAAATTTTTCCCATATCAGCTCCTGTCTGAGCCCGGAGGGCTGAAAGATAAAAAATTTTGACCCTACCTCCGCACATTTAAATCAAAATACCGATCTGTTTAGCATGTGCTTTGTGTGCCGTTTGGTCACAAATATTTCATAAATGCCTTGGCTCTAATTTGGGACCATATTCATTTTTTGTTACTGCCACAGCTCACGCTATTTTGCCAAAACCATGTACGTTTCAGAAAAAATCTGTTAATTATGTGCAAATATATGTTGGTTCATCTGCTTCCTTGGAGGTACGAGCAAATGAATTGTGCACAAAATTCATAATTTTAGCAAATTTTCGCTTCCGTCATATTTATAGCCTGGTTGGAACCACAGCCGGAGTTATAACCAGACCACCATAGAGGGTGCCTTCAATTGAACGACTGATGCCCAACATACGTTAGAGCTAGAATTTTGGATTCTGATCGATAAACAACTATAACGTTGGGGTTTCATCGGACAATAAAAATCACAATTCCACCACAACTGTGGGTAGGCTATAAATATGACGGAAGCGAAAATGTTCTAAAATTATGAATTTTGTGTAAAATTCATTTGTTGCTCGTACCTCCAAGTATGCAGATGAACCAACATAGTTTTGCGCATAATTAATAACAATTATATTTTTACTATCTGGCGTGCTTATATCAACTTGGTACATCGTTATTAAAATAGGCAATTATGACATAGAAGAGTGCTTGGGGTACCCAGAAAAGGGCCAAAAAGTTGAGGCTCACAACAGTTGAGCAAACTTTTGTCAAAACTTATCAGCGATGGGAAATCGGTCATCGATTGCTTGAATAGCGTGATAAATGGGGTCTTTTATGGTATCTGCTACATAGTAATGCTCTGTGCGCTTTCTATGAGCAAGAAGATATCCATGATACTTCATGGTTAGCGTTTACGCGAACGCGTAAGTATCCAAGTTGTCGTTTGGAATACGACACGTGAGGGACACGTGAAGTCAAGGGACATAAGTACACCGGTACTGTGATTGGTCGGTCGAATTCAGTGCGGAAAGCACTATGCGTGCAGGCGAGTCAACCTGCGTAAATGAGCAGTTCGGTTGATGTTCCCTTGCGTGACTGTGTTGCGTGAACGTTCGTTATTATGTGGTTAGCGATCGTTCGAGTGAGGGATTAAGTCTCTCCTTTTTGCGTGTGTCGTATGGTAAATTTGGATACGTTGCGTGCAGTAACTTTTCTTGTTTTTATAATCCATACCTTATGTGTGTAATGCATCCTTAGACACTACGTCCCAAAACCTATATAAGCAATCATCACTTTTAGTAGTTAGACTCAAATCTTCCGCCATACCCACAGTTGACCTACTATTGGAAAAAGGTTGTTCGTCTCCAAGCCAATAAAAACCCTCGGAGCTTGACTCGTCGCGACGTTGGTTTTGGTTTGTGATTGGTCCTATTGCATTCATTATAAACCAAACCAACCAATGACTGGGACTTCCAGCTTTTGCAGATTTTCTAGATCAGGTACCGGAAAAGCTTGACACGTCGCGGATCCGGTTACTGAATTCAGTCGACAAGCTTGACTACGTCGCGCGTCGACTCATCGGAGGGAGTTCATGAAGTCGCGACACCGATGCATCATTCAAGCGGCGAGTCCATTCGTCGTGAATCCATGTGTAGTCCCGTGATTGTGATTATCCCTTAGTTTAGTACTGTTTTAGGGGGTTTTTAGGTCAGGTTAGG
>JASAMV010006668.1:0-26367 GCA_030248065.1 Rhynchonema sp. JSB1_4
ATGGTCCATATGATTATGCGTGCGGCAAATAAATCGATGAATATCAGCTCTCGTTCTAGTGATTTGCTAAATCTTTATTGTCACTACAGCTGTTAGTGATTATTAGTGAATGTATCTCTCGGCATTCTTGCTGGTGAGCGGTGAATGATATCATGCTGCTTTAGGCGATCTTTTTTATTTGTCGTGTTCGCTTTGAAATAATAATGGTTACCGACTAGTTTATTAGTTATATCATTGCAGAGCTCACTACGCCTCTAGGTTGTGATTCTTAGTGGAGAAAAAATGGGCTTGAATGATCACCCAATTCCTGAAGAAGAGCTCAATGCGCTTTATAAGTATCAATCACAAATCCGTTCTGAACTAGCTCTGCCTGGCATGGTGGCAAGGAGTCTATGGAATTGGGTTACATGTCTGTGCTAGACTATCGCTCAATAATCATGTTACAGGTTGTCTGTGCTTTCTCCCCTTTACCGAGATCGAACAAAGTTCATTTATTTCAAGTGTAATTAAAGCCAATTGAAAATCGAGAATAGCTGATGACGGATCAAAGATCATAATTGTAGTCGATCAGTGGCAAAGTCAATGACAAAAAGATAAGCATTTCACCATTTTCTGGTTTCAGCATATATTTTGTCATGAAACAAAATCATCTGCACTGGGAAAGACTATTCAAACGAACGCTGACGGCGAGATATTCAGATTTTTGGAAGTTAGACGTTGTAATCGCGGAAAGTTTGTCTCATTTGTTGCCCACCATGACAACATTTCCTAGAAACTGAGTCCCTTCGTTCGATGCAACTTTGTGTAACCGTACAGTTCTATAGCTCGACTTGTTCGCGATTGGTGGTGCTTGCTGTTTCATCACGCTCGGAATCAGCCGTCGAGCACCTCTTAGGGCGCGGCAATGCAAACACGGTTGTGGGCCGCGAGTCAGCAATAATTCTATGTCGAATGACCGCCCCGCGTTTGCATGGCCGCACTTGCGGGTCGCGGTTTGCGGGTCACTCGAACCATTACACACAAAAGTGAACCAATCACCGCTGTGCTACGGCACGTCTGCGACGTTGGCTCGACGTTGATGGGTTAATTTTTGTATGTTGCAGCCAAATAAATGTTTCAAGTGACCCGCAAACCGCGACCCGCAAGTGCGGCCATGCAAACGCGGGGCGGTTGTTGGACATATAGAATAATTTTCTGACTCGCGACCCGCGCTCGCGTTTGCATGGCCGCGCCCTTACAACAGCTTGGCGAATTATGATTGCATAATTTTTTACTTTTTGTTCTCAAAACTTAATCCCGATCCCGGTACTTTTTTGGGCGGGATCGGGATCGGGATCGGGATTGACTTTTTCAAAATGACGGGATCGGGATCGGGATCGGGATCAGAAAAATGGCCCGGGATCCCGGGATCGGGATCGGGATCGGGATCCCGTTCGAACACTGCTTATAAACAAGGAGTTTGCTGATGATTGGGAGGCTGGGTTTATCGAGTGCTGAAATGCTGGTTTTTGGCACGTGTCAATTGCATAAAATAGATAAATGACAACTATCGGAATCGTAGTTTTTATCCTGCAAGCGAATACGAGTGATACAACGCTATCGGTGCCCGTGCATAGTCACTACTCACTACTCGGGTCATTCATGTATCGATTTCATTCCGAGACCATCAGATCTTCGTAGACAGCGTAGCCCAGCAGTCGCAGCTGATTCTTCAGCATTTGCAGGGTGACGTGGTCGGTGATTTCTTGCGGCTGAACCCAGGCTCCTTCGAATGGTGGATATTGACATTCATGGTATATTTGGCTCTCCTCATCAACCAGACATCTGTAATTTTTACAAAATTGAGGCAATGAGATTTTCGGTGCTTTTTTTAATTTTCAAAACTTAATCCATCATCAACTTACCCCAACAAATATCGACCACCTGTCCCTCAAGGGTAATTATGCCCAAACTTGCCAGCTCTAGCACTGTCTCGGCTAGCTGTGTGCGAAGTCGATCGCGTTGCATTTTGATAGATTTTTGGTCAATCTGGAATTTCTACATCGAGTTTTGTGATGTTTCACACCTTGGTGGCAAAAACAGTATGCATGTAAAGAAATATTATACAAATTATGCCTTCTGTGAAACATCACCCCGTCGTAATGGAAACGTTTCCGTTGCTGGTGTTTTGGGAGAAGAAGTTTTCAATTTATGGTTTCGAGACATTGATGCTCGTACAAGTTGCTCAGGCTTAGGCTTGTGCTTGGTCAACTTATAGAAATGTCATACGCACATCAATCTCGCCAGGCCAAAAAACTGAAACTTGTTAACTGACTCTGTGTTTTGTTTGAACTGGTGAAGAAGTGATTTTATGAATTTGTTTTGTTCCCATTTTGATCCCGTGTTTTATTCACTTTGTCCCATTTGTTTGTCATTCAACTTACTAAACATGTGTTTCGCAAGATAAACTATACGTGTGATTCAGATAATGACGTGACTAATATTTCACAAATTGAGTCAAGAACTAAATTATGACTCGCTCAATTACATATTTGGCGAGTGTCACTGGTCATTTTTAATTTGCTGTGGTGCTGACCTTTATCTTGCTGCTGACCTTTATCACGTGGTGCTGACCTTTATTGCAGCTCATCCCAATTGGTGTGGCGATTTCCGCAGTATTTGGGTCACCCTATGACGCACCTGTCTGCCGTTGTGTTTACTACTGCTACCTTTCTATTTTTCAACTTGCAGTGCATCTGCTTTGGATCGCACACTATGTGTGATATCCAATTGATCAGCTGTCCGGCTTGTGTCAGGCCCTCGATCATGTTGTCAATTGAAGAATGATTAGGTGGTGTATAACTGAGTTTAATAGTTTTTGTCATTTTGCTGTTCAACATTTTGGGTCACCTAAATGGTTCCGACCTGGTCATGTCGAGCTACAGCTGAAGTTTAATCATGTGGTCAATTCAAGGATTTTGGGAATAGTTTAGTCTTCATCGCCTTTGCAGTCCATAATGCTCAAATTTGGGTCACCCAGTTTGTCGCCTATTATTTTATATGAACAATGTTCAATTGGCCTATCAATATTCATTTACATATACTTTTCTCCTTTCTTCATTTAAATATAGCAACCCAATAGGAAGCCCCCAGTCAGCTGTCCGGCTTGTGTCAGACTCTCGATCATTTAGGTAGTATATAACTCAGTTTAATGGTTTTGCTGTTCAATTTTTGGGTCAACTAAATAGTTCTCACCTGGTCATGGTGGGACATAATTGAACATAAATCTTGTGGCGAATAGCAGGATTTTTGGGAATAATTTAGTGTTCAGCAGTCCACAATGCTCATTTGTGGGTCACCCACTCTGGTCGCCTATTATTTTATTTGAACAACGTTGGCCTATCAATGTTCAGTCCGAGGTCCTGCTGCTTTGACTTTTCTTCATTTACATATACTAAGTTAGAAGCCCATTTGACCTAACCAAGTTTCCATGTTTTCCATTTTTACTAAGTGATCAGCCGTTTGCTTTGTGTATGCCCAACTGCCTAGCCCTTGTTTCCATCTCTCATTTTAGCAAGTTATTTTCGTGAAATCTAGATTGTTGCTCCTTAGCTTGACAAGCCGCTCAAGTCCTTGACGCATTCAGATTCCAGCTTTCCGATTCGATTACGACCAATAATCATCAGTGACTACAACTACACCGTAAGTTATCGCATTTTGTTGGTGCGGCTTGAGTTTTTTAGTGTGTATTTAACAAATAACTTTGCCGATAGTTCGGGTGTGTCCGATATCCACGTGTGCTATGGTGTTTTCTCGAGACTTTTAGCTTGACTATGTATTTAACACACCTTACAGATGGCTTACAAGAAGACACCGGCAGACCAATCACTTATTGATTGGTTATTCGCGTTGCGCTGGTTCAGTCTCCTTGACATGCGCGTTCTCTGTTCGTTCTTATACCATCTAGACAAGGGTGGCTGTCTCGGAGTTGTTCGACTGACCACGTTGTTGGGCACAATTACTTGGTCTTATTTCGATGTTGAATTGCTGAAAAACTGCATTTCAACTCATTATGGACCTCAAACATCTGTCTCAATCTTGACGGTACCTGTGTTTACTTTTTCCACCTACGTTTCGGCCAGGCATTTTCTTCCTTGGAACCAGTTCATATGTCAATTTCAGGCTGTCATGTTCAGCGGTTCCGCGATTGTTAGACTGTTGGGCGGACAGTATCGTCGAATCGCCCTAGCGGGCTATGATGAACACCAGTCCTTTGCACCTGAACGCTTCGATACGAGAATGAGTGAGCTCTGGTGCCGGCCACTCTACCAATTCTGTGCTTATCAGTGGCGAGCTCTCTGCCGTGATCCTGGTGAGTAAGAGAACAAGAGGTTTATGACAGCTGTTTTTTCAAACCCCCCAGAGGACTTTTTGTTGGGTGTTCTAATTTGCAAGATAACATTGTTTGAGGCTAAGCGTTATCTTACATACCCCTTATTTTATAAAGCGTGCAATCACTCAACGTGGACTGAAGGTTGTGCCGGGAATATGGACCTGTGGACTGTTGTGAATGCGAATAAGGGAAAAGTATGTACCATTTGAGTCGGATTTTAATTAGGTATTGTTTTTCGTGACCATACCACCATTTCAGTGCTACTTTGGTATTTCGTTGGATTCTCGCGACAACAAATGGCTTGAAATGTGGAACATGGGTTCGTCCGAGGTGTGGGATGCAGCTGGTAGACTGCATCGGTTGTATGATGAGGCAGGTCTCCTGCAGTTGTTTTGTGAGAAGATACATACGGCACTTGGGCCTGGGTTAAAGGCGATTTCTGTCACGATGAAGGAAGCCTGCAGACTTAATATCACGTTGGTGGTTATTTTTCGTGACTTTTTGTTGACGTTGCAGATTTTGTCTTAACACCCTATTTGGGTGATGTTTCATCATAATGCCAGCCTTAAAGGTCAGGGCTCCTCAGGTATGATGCGTGTGTGGCTTTCTGCGACGAAACACATCGTGGCAATGTTCAACGCTACGTGCGATTAATGTAGGCGTACATTTCCCGTTTCAATCGATTTGAATTTAGAAAATTAAAGATTTTCACCAACTTCAGCCGCGCAGACGGTCTGGACGGTTGCGTGGTGGACGATGAAGTCTCAGATGACGATGATGTCAGCGAACCGCTGGTGATGGGATGGGACGTTTGTATGTGCCGTGGACTCGGTTGTGCTGCATGCGTGTCTGGCGGTGATGAGTATGTATTTCACGTTTTTCTTACGGTTTTTGTTTATTGATACCCGTCTAAATATAGCACTGATACCGACACGGTCAAGTGCGCGACTGATTTTGATGAAGATGGGTCGACGGCTGATGATGAGTGTGTTCTCCTGTTTATGCTTAGCTTGCTTGACCAGCGCAGACCTTTAAAATTTTGCAGACCGATATCAGTCGGTAATGATGGCAATTCGATGATGGATGATAGGTGTGTTTCTCGTGGGCTAAGTGAGAGATCAGAGGCCGATTTTCATGACCTAAAATGTAGTGCCAGAAGTGTCGCTGTTCGTGTTTACGCAAATTTTATTCATTGAGCTTTTTAACTCAATTCGATTTTCAGTGAGGGAGCTCCGCTTACATTTGAAGTGGTGGGCTCGCAGGAAGCAGTCGTGTGTCGACCACCTTTGCATCGTCAGGACGCTATGTGTGATGATGACAAGTCTGCAGTCGGTACTTTCTTGGACGGTCTCTTGTAAGTTTGTACATTTATTTACGTGTTTTTACTCATCTAGTCCTTTTCTTACTCCTTGACGATTCCTTTACCAGGTTGGAGTTGAACGAGGCTGACGACTTAGACGGTTGTATTCGCGTGGTGACCGCGGCAGATGTTCGATCTATGTAAGTTCGGGGTTCTCTCCTTAGTCGCTTACTGTCTCATTGCATGTTTGTACCCAACCCAACCAAAGAGTTTTAAAATGTTGCTATACTTCAGTTGTCTGATTATGTGAGAGTACAGTATCATTTTCTCAGGATTGCCAACCTGGATTTGTCGCAGACCAACGACAGCCATGGTGGCCCTGCCGAGAAATAAGTTCAGATTGCATTAATATTTCGCGTGTGAGAATCGCATTACTATATTTGTGCTGTGTTATCAGGCTTCATTTATTTAGTGGTACACTGACACTTTTATCCTTCTCATGTATGTACGTACATATGTTCAGAGTGTTGTGGCACGTCGTCGATGATTTTTCACATTGTCATGCGATTTACAGCAGCTCTGGGAGCTTGAGACAAGGTCAGAGCGAGAGTGTGTGCCTAAGCCAAGACCCATATATGGTTGAATACAGGCTCGAACAGTACATACTTGCATCTTTATTCAGTGTTTTCTGTCCTTTTGTATTCCGTACAAACAAACTTTTTAACATTGCTCTGCACTTTTATCGACGGTTGTTTTGTAGTAGGATTGAATTATTATGTATTTTCAAGTTTGTTGCTAATTTGAAGTACCTTCATCGTTTATTATGTCATTTTTATTCATCTTAGTTCCATCCTCTGTGTGTGTGTGTTGACTAACTTAATATGAGTTTTTTTAAAATAATTCAGTAATGTGTGGCTTATTTACAATGTACATTTTTATACTCCACATCGTGCTACCACTTATTTATTTTCTCTTGTGTTATGTTTCGCATAAAATATCCTCATTGCTAGCATCATCTCATGGAAAAATTTTCTCGCGTTGTTGTGCGTGTCCATGTTATGCATGGATATACCTTGTACAGTGTGTTTGAGATGCTCGCATCAGGCCAGTGTGAATGCGCCACCCAATTCTTATGTCATTTATGTTTCAGGGATCGAGACCGTTGGGACGTCATCTCTCTCTCTCTCTCTCGTTCAACGTTTGCCTCCAACGTTTGACCCCAGTTTTCATTGTTGGGCGGGTGTACCAGGTCATCGTCGGTGTGAATGTGCCACACCTGTTCATATGCCATTTTGTGTTTCAGACATCCAGATCCTTTTATGTCGTCGGCTGGTCGTCGCTCTCCTCCGTTCCATCCATCGTCCCCAAAGTTTACTCCATCGTCTCCTACGTCACGTTCGCCATCTCCGACACCTATCCGCAGCCCATCCCCAAACCAACGTGCAACGCACCGAGCGGTCAAGAAAGTTGCGATGAAACGTTCGCGTGGTAGGTCGTTTCGTTCTCCTATCTTTTTAACTTTGACTTTTAACGTTAACTTTAGCGTTTACTTCAGTTTCGGATGCACCGCGCTCGCCGTCAGCTTCGCGCAGTCCCATTCGTCTAAAAGCACTGGGACCGGTGATCAAGAAGGTGGCCACTAAAGAACCATGTTAGTGCAATTTACATCGTACCTTGAATTGGATTCCGATGGCTTTATCTCACCGCATTTTGTTTATTATTACAGCTGTCGATCAGGTGCATCGTGTGTCGACCCCGAACCACGCTGTTCCCGGGACAGGTCTGATGGACAATTACGTGGCTGAAATGTTGAACAAAATGAACAACATTGTCGCACAGGTCAGTATCTGGCTAGTACACTCTTGGTTAATTTTCATGTATTTGACTCCCCCAACTTTATCTATAGTTGGACAATGTCACATTCAGTGTCACACATTAATGTCTTTCATACATACATACTTGCCCCTGTTATTGTGCTGATTCTCATTGTGATTGTTCAGATAATAATTTCGCACCTTTGTCATTGACGGTTTGGAGGCTGCAAGTATTTGTTATACATTTGTTTTCTGTATACATATATCCAGTTACGACTGTATTGCACACTTTACAACGCCAGTTCCCTGCTATTCAAATTGTCTGTTGGACGCATTCAAAGTATCAGCTAATGTGTTTTTTATTTTATATTCATACGCTTCTGGAATTGGACCACTGATGTTAATAAACTTTCGCACTTTAATCTGACAGTTTGTCTTTGTGTTCAAATTGTCGGGTAGTTCGTCATGTTTACGTATTCATAATGTCGGGCTTGACTTGGCTTGTCGATATTTTTACTCACACATGGATCATAATATCAATAAATTTTCACACTTTAAGGCGTGCGTCGCTTTTCTATTCAACACATGGCTCAGTGATCAAGATGTCAATAAATTTTTGCACTTTAGACCACATCAGGTGTTGCACAGGACTGAGGCGGTGTTGTTGCGAACTGCGTTGTTGCACACTGCGCAAGGGTACTTCGATGGTGGTCCGGGGTTGGGGTGGATGTCGTTGGATATTGACAGGAGCCTGTTGCAGTAGTTGGCATAGTTGTAGTGGCCAAGGTCGAGTTGGGTGTCGACTGGGTGCTCGACGCGGGAACGAGGCGTCGACTCAGTCGTTCCCGATTCCGAAAGCCCGATGACTTGCGCGGTCGGCATCTCCAGTCTGTACGACGGACGTGGACGTCCGGACGTTGGAGATTGTTCGCCGAATTTGGTGTGCACGGTGGCACACGCAGGTAGACCTCGGGCAGGTTCGGCGTTTGTACCCATACGTTAGTAAAACATCACTGCTGCGCACAAAGCTGCAGACCAAACAGAGAGGCTCAATTTTTTCGCTTGTTTGTCTGCTATCTAATTGCGATTGGAAAGTCATGCGATGGTGCCTAACTTGTGGTGGTCGGATCTGTCTTGGCCACTGTTTTGCATCGAGGACCGGTTTGGAAAACGTCGAGCCTGAATGTTGTTTCCATTGCACAACGAATTAAACCAATCTGAGAATCTGATCCGATCAGCAAGTTTGATACTGACTACTGGCCCTTGAATTTACTGCTTATGCATTCAAGTTACACATAAAAAGTTTTGACAGTTGTATATGAAATTCTGCTGATCACGCCACATGTGATAGTTGTGTGATTAGTGTCTGGAAACGGTAATAACAAAAAATACAATAGTGCAATGGTGTTTAGGATCTGCATTTGATACGCGATGTTGTGTTCCGTCGATTAATGCGCAATTATGAACAAACCACAACGTACAACGATGAACAAGCATCGCCAAGCACGAAAATGCCGAGAGTTGAGAGTGACATTAATGGTCAGTTGTACAGAGGCTAATGCGTTACACTTTTGTGCAGTTTGTCTTGGTCGCTCACTGCTATTTTGGATTGAAAAAAAACGCCATCGAATTGGTGCGCTGAGTGGGTGGTTGTTGTCAGTTCGGCTAGGCCATGTGGTGGTTTTAGCTCGGGACTCGACTGATGTTCAAGTAACCCCCCCACCAGTCCGTTATTGTTTTGCACCTTCGTGTCGTACACACCCATTATCTGCCATTGTGAATATAAACCGTTTTGTTTGGATGTGTAGGCAGGTGCCCCTGTACAGCAGAGCTACCTTCAGCTAATTTTCGTCAGTGAATCTCCATGAGCATTTCCAGTGGACGATGCCGACTTTGTCTCACTCGATTCACCATTGGAATCGCCGCGCGCCGATCTGCCGAACTCGACTTTAGACTCAACGGGTGGTCCGCCGCCGAGCGGAGGAGGCGGCGGATTCTACGGCTGGTTGAGTTCATGGTGGACGGCCGCACCGGTGGAGGAACACATGGGTGCAAATGGGACCGGCGATAATGGACTGGATGGTGCGTTTGGGCAGGATATTGTCGTGTCGATTTTTTGTGGTGAATCGCCCTACCTTGAAGTTTGCGTCTTGAGGTTTGGAGTAGGATCGGATTGGAAACTTGGGGTACCCGACATCGTATTTTTGGACCAAAAAATCAGGCAAAAATTTTAATCATTATATGGAGTGCAGTTGGAATAGCATCAAATTTCCGATCGTTGTAAAAGGTGCCAACCATATTTCGTTGCTGACCGCTTGCGAAAAAAGTTTCAGACGCCGAAACCAAACTGCGAGCGGCTCTGAGCAGCCATTCGCAACAACAACAACAGCAACAGCCGTTCGCGTGGGCGTCGCTCAGTGACACACATCAATTGCCCGATCATCTCAGGGATGTTGAGCGGAACCTGGAAGAGGTGAGGAGGTCTCGGGGGCTAATATTTTGCAAATCGAACTCCTTCTGGTCTGTGGAAGGCTGATGGACTGGAGATTTAAGTGACCGGATTGGACTGACTTCAGGAGATAATCGACGTGCTGCACGAAAGCTGGGACGATTCGACGGTGTTGCGCCGGGATGCGATGTTGGCAAAGGTTGGTGGTAGTTACTGAAGTAGTTTGAGCGTTTTTCATCAGATGCAGGTAGAATGGCACACCGAAAGTCTTGGATTGGTGTGTTGGCGGCGCCTGAAAACAGGATTTTCGTGCCCCGTCCTGATTTTGGTTTATGCTTTTGGCACCGAAGACTTTGGCGGAAATTGCGGAACTTGATTTTCAATCGTTGCTTGTTTTCCACCCCATGCTAAGCACGAGTTCACTTTCAAGCGGATTTCAATTTCCCGCCCCTTTCCACAGGTTGTGATGCGCATCAAATCGCTGACGTGGCGTTTCGTCGAACAACTCGACTCGGCCCACCCGCTGTCGCCTCGACCGCCGACCGCCGATTGCACGCTAACCAAGGTGATCGCGTTTGAGTTGAGCAACACGAGTGCTGAGCTGAGACTGAGCCCAAGGTTTGAATCGAGCATTTATGGATTCAATGTTGGCAAGATACAGTTTTCAGCTTTTTTTGCTTGTGACATGATTGGAGGAGCTGAGTTCGTTTTCGGTTACTAAGCTTAATATGTGCCGCATTTGCAAAGTGGCAATTTGGAGGTTAATGGGAAATCTGACCGTCAAAATATCGTTCAATATTCGCGACAGGTTTCACCAGTCTAAGAGGGTACAGTGCATCTTTGGAATCTAAAACAATCAGTGGTGGAGAATCAACAAAAAATGAGAGGTTTGGTTTTTCAGATACCACAGCACCGGAGTGACACTGGTTGTGGGTGATTTGAGCATACACTCAGAATTGCTGCGAAGTTCAGGTACGGTAAATAATTCAATTCATTGTGACGCAAGAATGTTTCGATAACGCCATAACGTACAACGAGTTTGTGACCATGTCGATTACGAAACTGACATGCTCGGAAAAAACCATGGAACGATGATGTGATTGTCTCGTTCGTATGATAACGAATGCTCACACCAATTGGTCGGATTGAATTATTTGTTCTTTGATTGTTGAGCATTTCGTTGTGGGTGATTAAAAACGGACACTGAGTTCCCGTGACAGGATTATTTGCTGAGTAAAATAATGTAGATTATTTTTGTTCCAGTCCCGAAATAAGTTTTTTTCATGTTGTTTTCAGAGAGCGACAGTTCCCTGCTGTGGAGTAACGGGGTTGTATCGATGTTTGCGTTGGGAAAATCAGCCACCGTCGAAACCGCGGACGGAATCGGTAATCGTTCTGGTCGTTTTGCATAACTTTGATTTACTAGAAATGTTTTAACGGATGTATAGTCCAGCCACGAACTCATGAGATGACTTATCTTGAAGTTGACTTGGACGGATCCAATAATGTTCCGGTTCCACGTATTTCGGAAATGAAAGAAATAGAAACGCATGTATTTTTTTTAAAAACACGCTCTCCACCTCGGTGCGTAAATTCCCTTTGGACTCCCAAAACATTTGTGTGTTGAACGGTGTTGCTGTTCGCGTAAGCACGCAACAAATTGAGGTCAGCCAGCTGGAACTTGTCATCATGTCTCTCGGCCCAATCTCTTTCTTTTGTTTGCGAAAATCCGTGTAACCGGCGCATTTTTTTATCTGACCAAGCAAGCTTTAAAAAGAGTCGTCTCATGAGCACGTGGCTGGACCAGGGTTGTTTCAAAAAAAAAGTGGTCAATTAAAAATTTTTTTTTTAAAAAAAAAAATTTTTTTTTTTGAAACTCAGATTTTGCTTTTTTTTTAATAAAAAAAGTTGCCCAAAATGGGCTAAAATGTCCAAAAATGGCCTTTTTCGAGGCAAAAAATTGGCACTTTTTTTCTGTGGACGAGACAATTTTTCCAAAATCGCGCCTGCGGCGCCCTGTATTGTCCCCAAATCCGTACAGGGATGCGCGGGGCTGGTCTTTTATAGTGATGTGGCACCGATAATGTACTACTACATGCTACTACACATGTATATATGCAGGTCTGGTGCAAAACCGGGCGCGCAAAGTCGATCTGACGCGCAAGATTTGGGCTGTAATCGATATTTTGATGGTCGTATCTCAGATATACGGCATTAGATGCATTAAAATACGTTGTACGGCATGCTACAATACATCAGAGTAACATCATTAGTGAACATCAACCTCAGACTGGTCGGAGACCATGGAATCTGCACAATACTACCGGGTGTCACCACACAAGTTCGGTCTGAGGCGAAAATTTTTCAATTTTTGAAAAATATGTTGTATCGATTTCATTTATCCTGAAACGTCGTTTGCAACACTTTTTCTAATAAAAAAATTTTTCGTCAAAAAAAAAATCAAAAAAAAAATTTTTTTTTAAAAAAAAAAAGCTCGTTAATAAAAATTTTTTTTTTTTCAACCCTGGGCTGGACTATACATGGGTTCCTTGTATAGACAATTCATCGGCTCATGGCACTTTTTATGCACACAGCGCATCCTGCAGCACACTCCGTTTACTAAACAAAATGTATACTTGCGGGCCGAAAAAAACCGTTTTTTCCAAAAAAAACCGAAAAAACCCGTTTTTTCCGAGGCCCAGGAAAATGCGTTTTTATTTTTCCGGAAATTTTTCCAAGTGGCAACTTTTGAAGAAAAAAAACGGTTTTTTTCCAAAAATTTCCGAGATATTTTCCAAGGTTGCGAGAGGATGTTGTCAAAACCAATGTAAATCGGTACTAAACAGTTCAAAATGAGCACTTTTTAATCTCCAAGTGCATTTTTAGCCTGTTTCAGGCCATTTCCCGACGAAATTTTCTCCAAAATAGGCATTTTTGTCCCATGAAAAGCAACAGTGATTGCGAAGCTTAGAGGTTCTTTCGATGACACCCTGTATTAATGTATCGCGTACCATTCTCAGCCGATCCAATGTGTCCCCTGCTACGTTGCGTCTACGAACGTCGCTCTCCATCACTAATCACCAAACACACTCTGATGGCCGACTTTGCGCCCGTCAGCATATTGTATCATGAACGTGCTATTGATGCGATTGTTGATCTGTTCACTATGGTTGACGATGAGTATATGGTCAATGTGATTGATGGCAGGGATAACGGTGATAAGGTTGGAATCATGTTTTTTTTGTCAATCTTGGCTTACTTAAATTGCACCTGGTAAATTTAGAAGAAAGAGCGCCCTTGGATGTCGGCGTTTTCTTTTTGGCTGCGCTTGCGTTCGTAGATCGGGTTTTGAAGAAAAAGAACGCAATACCCTGTTGATAACGTCCGAACTGCGAAAATGTATTCTCTTCATCGTTTTACGAAAGAGGCACATTGTTTCATAGGACATTGAAACATCAGCCGACCAACTGGCCACAACAGTGACACTCGAATCACAACACGGCGTACAAACGCACGCGAGCATTCAGTTGACCATGCCACATTTGGATGTTGAGCTGCGCAATGACATCACGGCCGAGTTTGCGGCAATGTCGGATTATGGACCGACGTCGGATGTAGATGTGGAGGAGGAAAGATATGCGCCTGAGTTGGGAAGGTGAGCTTTGGGGATGCAGTGGTTCTTTGTTTTTGCTCTGTGCTTTCAACATTTATGCGATGTCATAAGATTGCGTTTTCATTAACGTCCAGCATGCAGCCTGGTGTTGGGGCGTTTTTGATTAGTTGATCGTCGTCAGGAGACTTTTTGAGTTGAGTTCATTTGGAGACACTGATGATAGTGCCTTCGTCCAGCTCCAGCGGTTACCAGACAACCGATAAAGAAGTTTTACATGGGTCGAAATCACTATCTTCAGTAAATCTCGAAATATCAAAAAACAAATCAACTGATTTTGTTAGTTAGTTAGTTTATTGCGTCGGCACCAACTCAATAATACACAAATAAGATGATTAAGTGAAAAAAGCATAATTGCAAGACCGGGTGTGTTGTTTACGGACATGAAAATAAATACAAAACAGGGTGTGCAAGTTATGGGAAAGAAAAATAAATACAAAACCAGGACAGGAAAGGATGAGAAGGTGGACGAAATCACGGACAGACAGACACAGACAACGCAATCAGAAACTAAATGTACGCAGGCAGAGCCACAACAATGTACAACGGTGCAATACCGGACGGTGCGGAATACTGTGACATAAAATCCGAAGGCAATCTGTTAGATCGTCCATCTTTGTGTCCGTAGCGCATCTTTTCCGCGGTGGCCAGCCGCTCAGGAGGACCATCGCCCCTTCCCACATTGTCCTTGCAGGCCAGTAGTCCAATGTGGTGCCACTCGGGGCTCCGGCTTGCGCATGGTTTCATTGGTCGGAAAACGTTTTCGGCGAATTTGGCCGGCGCTGCCATTTGCCACAACTGATTTTGTGCCGTGTCCGATCCGATCGCCAAGTTTGACGCTGCCCTCATCGTGTCTGTGTTTTACGGTGACAATACCCCTGTTTCGCACGTGGTGTGACGGACTAGCTTTGCAGCGTTTCGGTCATGTTTCACTCAAGAATGACCCACTATAGTCTTTCATTTTATTCTCGGTCCAAACAAAGTATACAGCAAATGTTTCATCGCAACAGCAGCCATCAAGTGGCACGCATGTTTCGAGCCACGTTGTCGGCCTGTTGGTTGTCATCCACGACGATGACTGCTGTTTTCAAGGCGTTGAAACATTTTCTGTATACCGCCTCAGCACTGTTATAAAACGGAAAGACTATGCCACTAGTGATGTCAAGTTCGGTAATATTCGTCTACCACCAACTGTCCAAACCCAACACGGTTGAGAAAAAGCTAGCAAAATTTTCAAAGATCAGAAAACGAAAAATTGCAGACTGAACTCCACCACCGGCAGCGGTCGGTCATTTGCGTGCGCCCATTTCGATGGCGTGGAGTTGAAATTAATCAAAACGCATCCGTACGCTCAGACTGTGCAGTTGAACATGCAATCTATGTGGGTGGAGGACTTGCTGGAACAGGTGCGTTCTGACATTCATCAATTTGTTTTTTTCTCTCTGACACTACCTGATGTCTTATTCAGGTGGGTTTCTGGGATTTTTTTGTTCGTTTCGCCTGTTCATTTTTCAGAAAATACTTTAGATCGAGTTGCATAAACGGCTTTTATTTTCAAACGCAGAAATGTTTCGATGACACAGTGAGAAGCCGCCTGAGCTGCGCAGTAAGTAATCGACGCTTCGTGGCGGCTTTGAGTAACAGCCAGAAAACAACTGAATTTTGTAAAGGCCGCAAAAAACATGCACATTTATTGCTCACACGAGATCTGGTGTTCACTTCAGGCTTCGCCCAGTACGGACGTCTCAGTCGACAACGAAATGAAGTACTTGCTCAAGACCACTGGCGTGCCGCAGGCTGCTGCGGCGAAAAGAGACAGACGATCTGTAAGTGATGAGAACAATTAACTTTTTGTTTCGGTTATTGATTCTGTTGTCTTCGAAAATCGTCCCGCTCTTTGCGTGCGTCCGCGTGGCCTTTGATTGCGTTCCACGCCGCACCTTAGTTTATTATTTTAGACAATTTCTAGAATACAGTTGGAGTATTCTGATTTCAGAACTGTGATTTTCACCAGTGTAAAAATGATAGTCTGGGAGAACTCTTCCCTGAACGTTCTCCCAGTCCGGTCGAGTTTATAATTCTCGAGAAATAACAATCATTCTCACACGTTCCCCGATCAAACTCGAGCCTGTGGTGCCAGTTCGAAGTGCCTGTCGTCACCCTGATTGTCTTTCCAGTGTTGACCTTTACGATTCAGGGTCGTTCCATGGCAACAGCACTGTCGAGTTCGTGTCCCGACATCAGCACGGCGGAGGATGACGCGTTCGATTTGACCACCGTACAATCGTATACGATGGTCAGACCAACCAGATTGGGTGCGGGCGTCGGGGGACGCAAGCGGATGAAGGCTGAATCATCCGGACCTAGTGAGTTGATGTGGCTTATTTGCAAAGCCGTTATCAAACGTTGTGAACGTAACGTGATGACACTCACTAGATTTGACCAGCGTAAAATTTATTGATCGGCTGTCTGGGAACATTTTTGTCGCGTCAGTCGATGTCTTAGTGGCTTCAATCAAGCTCGACAGACAGAATGCGGCGAGATCAAGGCAAACTAGTCTGGTTCGATTTGCTTACGAAGTTTTGACACCGTGCCAGAGTGTTTTAAAATTGGCAGCATTCGCCAAGGTAGTATCAGAAACGTTTGCAAGGCGTAAAATTAGCGAGCGCAATGGGAAATTCATTTCATTTTAGGTACGAGTAATTCGCATTCCGTCCTGATATTTCAGGTTCGAGCAATATTCCCGATTCGACTCAACGAACATCGTCACCAATCCGTGCATCGACGCCGGATGCCGTGCTGTTGGCAGATAGACAAGACGAACAGTCTGCATCCACTGCTCGCGCGATGTTTGAACGACGGCCGAGTGCTGGCACGAACAAACCGGTATGTGTGTGTGTGTGTGTGTGTGTGTGTGTGTGTGTGTGTGTGTGTGTGTGTGTGTGTGTGTGTGTGTGTGTGTGTGTGTGTGTGTGTGTGTGTGTGTGTGTGTGTGTGTGTGTGTGTGTGTGTGTGTGTGTGTGCGTGTGTGCGTGTGTGCGTGTGTGCGTGTGTGTGTGTGTGTGTGTGTGTGTGTGTGTGTGTGTGTGTGTGTGTGTGTGTGTGTGTGTGTGTGTGTGTGTGTGTGTGTGTGTGTGTGTGTGTGTGTGTGTGTGTGCGTGCGTGTGTGTGTGTGTGTGTGTGTGTGTGCGTGTGTGTGCGCGTGCGTGCGTGCGCGCGCGTGCGTGCGCGTGCGTGCGTGTGCGTGCGTGTGCGCGTGCGTGTGTGCGTGCGTGTGTGTGTGTGTGTGTGTGTGTGTGTGTGTGTGTGTGTGTGTGTGTGTGTGTGTGTGTGTGTGTGTGTGTGTGTGTGTGTGTGTGTGTGATTATATTTTGAATTCGCAATATTCTGTTTTTGTTATTTCAGATTGAATCGTTGCTTTTGCCCGAATCTCGTGCCGAGCCGACCACTATTGTTGGACAGAACTTGTGCTCAATCGAAATACAGACGGTCGATCCGAAACATCCCGAATATGAGACTAAATATCAACAGGTGTGCCTTGCGGAAATTTTGTTTTTTCTTGCAAGAGGTTTTTGGTTTTGTGATGTTATTTTATTCCGGGTTATCCTAGCGCACCGCCCACGGAATGTTAACAGAACAGTGCGAGCTCTCATTTGTTTCCTTCAAAATCACATTGAAACTATCCTTCTGAAACTATCCTTCTGCCATTTAGCGTAACTGTAATTCTCACAACAAAGACGAAAGTATCGTTTTGTTCACTTGTGCATCCCTCCGCTCGTTAGAGGTTCGGTTTGTGCCGTCTGCGTTTTGTCGTATCCCTTGGTTTTGGCCAGTACGCAAGTATGGATGGATGGATTGGAATACGGCTCGACCACGCGCGCTTGCCGAATCTATAAATTTGAATTGTGCAACTTTTTTGATCTAACGCGAAAGCAAGGGTCTAATAAGATTTTGACCACGCTGTCGCGCAGATGCTTTGGGCACCATGTGCATGATGTTGTATGCTTCCGCTAATCAAAACGGATATCATTGATTGTACAGTGGTTGAGTACAATTCTTTCCAAACTGTTTGCTGTGAGGTGTTGCGTGCTACTGAGTGCGTCCACTATTTTGGTCAGTCATTCTACAAATAGCCTGCGTGAACTGTTTCAAGTTTTCTACGAATAGCGTCTGTGAAAACACAGCTTTGCACCAACTAACCGGATGCGACCAGCTCCATCATTTTCACTCGGTTTGTCCACCACATCGTCAGTAACGCCCATTGTTCGTACCTTCGAAACGGTCATGCCGATAAGCGTTACCAACAAAATTGTGAACATAGCGGTCGTCAAAATGTGGA
Organism: Rhynchonema sp. JSB1_4; assembly: GCA_030248065.1. Classification (NCBI taxonomy): domain Eukaryota; kingdom Metazoa; phylum Nematoda; class Chromadorea; order Monhysterida; family Xyalidae; genus Rhynchonema; species Rhynchonema sp. JSB1_4. Next base: position 17,945 of record JASAMV010006668.1, read on the forward strand.
ATTTGTTCATTTTTTCTATCGAGTATTCTGTCGTCTAATCGAGCAAGTGAGTTGGGGTGAAGTTACCATAACTGGCGCCGTTTGATGCGTGAATTCAAAAGTCAGTGGTTGTGTTAATTTCCGTTGTCTCGTTAAAATGTACCTCACAGGCCGTGTTTTGTTAACCGGCATATGACAAGAAGTTGGCGGGTAATTTTTCGTCCGTGGTGGTCGGATTATCCAGACACAGTGGGTTGCATATAATGTTCTGCCATCGTTACACATTGCCCTTCAACAGGCTTGTATTTTATCCATCCGACAACTGTTTCACACACATACTGTATACAAAGAAGGTACAGTTCCGGGTGCAATTCTAGGCTGTAAGTTGCAGTCGCGTGCACGCGCGTGCACGCAACTTCCTAGTACTAAAACATAGGCAGCGCACGCGCAAAACTCCGCGTGCACGCGCGTGCACGTGCGTGCACGCGAAGGTACTTCGACTTTTGCTTATACTTTGCACTGTTTCGCACGCGCGTGCACGCGACTTCAACTTTCAGCCTAAAATTGCACCCGGTACTGTATAGGTATGTAAGCACATGATAATTCGTCTAAGCATCTCACATGCATCTTATCATCGTGTGATAATATTGCCATCTACAGTATGTCCGTCAGCGTCATGTCTGGGCTTGTTCATTCAAGTTTCAATGCAGGGCTTTGGATTTAGTCACAGAATTTTGGGTGAAAAGCGTGATAAAAACACAAAATGTTGGTTTTTATTGGCCTGTCTGGCCATATTTGTGCAATAATCAGCTCATATTGTTCGAATCATCCTAAAGAGTTAAAGAATCCAGCGCTGTTGAAGTAGTAGGGATCGGCGGCGTTGCTCTCCGGTGCGATCCAACGACCACGTCGTTTGCCGAATCTGAAACAAGGATTGTGAATTCGTCAACATCAACGACAGACAGAAGACGACATAAGATTTTCGTGCATTAATAAAACGCAGGCCAATAGTTGCACTGCAACCAGTGGTGTCGTTTGGGGGAAGGGGGGTTACCCTCCTGGTATCCGGTATCTTGATTATCCGGTATCCTGACTGTTTGCCCAGGGGTATCCTACCTTAAAATTTTTCCGAAAACCGCAAAAATCGCTCATTTTTAACTCCAAAATGCTCAAAATCGCTTGCTAGCGCAAGCATAACCCCACAAATGAACATTTTTTTGCGCTTCCAACACAAATTTTGCTAATTTCCTCTAGAAAATTGACCTTTTTTAACAGCCCCCCTGGGTATCCGAGATTTTTCATTCTGGGTATCCGGTATCCGAAAATTTTGGATTTTGGGTATCCGGTATCCTGACACTTTGATTTCCCAACGACACCACTGACTGCAACTCCACAGCAGAAAGACTGTATTAACTTGTCGAACGGAAAAGCTGTGCAGACAACCATCCCATTGGCGCAGGTTCGCTGAAGCTCCCATTATGAACTGGGGATATTGTTTGGTCTCCAATGGAGAGGTCAGACCTTATCAAACAAGTCAGAACAGCGCTCACAATGCAAGTAGATTTATCGTGCAATATTATAAACACGTAATCGGGTTTGCAAGTGACGAACAATTTTTATTTGTAACTGCCGCGAGCGCCACGTATTCAGCTGATGCTATCCATGTACTACAAAGTGCATAGCTGTACCGGGGGTAGGTACTAGGGGAAGCCATTGTTTTTTTCCAACCCAATTTTTAGAAAACTTTTACAACATTTTTTTTAAAAAAGGTGTGAAGAAGTGTGAAGAAAATTTTTTTGAGGTATTGAAAAGATTTTGTCAAGGTTTTTCTAAAAATAGGGTTGGTGAAAAAAACACCGACTTCCCCCATTGCCCTCGTACCTCATGCGACCAGAGTCAGCGCGCAATGAGTCCAAGAACTCGTCCATGGCCGGCGCGCGTCGCTCGGCGGTTACAGCGGCGGCCGCTGCCTGGTGGTGACCGGACATGTGGGACATGAGCGCCAGCACAAGGAACAGACACGCGCACGTGTGTTGATGCATGCTGGATTGACTATAGTTGATTGGGTTAATGGATAATTTATGCAAATGTTTTGTGAATATACCTGAAAAGTGATTGATGTTTATTGTGCGGATTCCGACCGGTGATAAACGGAAATATTGCCCGTAATGTGTTACGCAGAAACTTGAACGGGTGAACAGGATGATGCTTGAAACTAAAATTACAGTCGAAGTTTTCAGTGATTTTTTCTCGTTTCTCAAGTACGGGCGTTCTATCATCTACCGCTGCTCTTTGGCCCACTGACTCGCCACGATTGTTACCCAGCTTGTTAGAACGGCTCGCGATTATCAGGGCTGCATTATAGTAGTCCTTCTAATTCCGGAAGTTAAACACCCCTTACAGGTGCTATTAAATTAGTTCTGGCTTCGCTTCGGTTGTGTATCAGTAGATTGTGGCTAAATACGGCACGTTGTTGACAATGGTTGCGAGATGACAAAGGGAAGACTTGTTTAATTTCCCGTGTGTGACAGACAGCAGGCTTCCGGGTGGGCTGGCTACTTTAAGTCGCATGTAAACAGTTGTGCTCCGTGTTTCGGACTACTGTATTAACATTGAGACTGTTTTTGTCATTTCAAAGTACAGCAAGATCTGCAGTTTCAAAACCAATTTGGTCGGTGAATGACACACGCGAAACTTGTCAAGAAGAAAAGTGCAGAAAAACCAAAGACATGTGCACGAATCTGTTTGTTTAGCCAATCTGCTGTTCTTCATGTACATAGCGTGTCCAGCTTCACTGTGATTGAAGGACACCAATAGCGGTCGCAGTAATTTTTGAACGTATAACCTTTGTCTCTGCGGCAGAAGTTGTTAGAAAAGCTTGTGGAAACGGTCCGTAAAAACCACCAGACACCCACGAGAGTTATGGCGATCAAACAACAAATAATTGTGAGGTTGCAGCGACATTTATGATCGATTACAGTTCTATGAAGCTAGGAGGACTGCAACAATTGAGGCTGAGCAGGAAGGAAGTAATTGTGTGTCTCGCACATGGCTGGATTTGAAAAAGAAATGAATTCAGTTGGACCTCATCCTGAAACAGACGGTTGCAGGTGGCAGTTGAGCAAGATGGCAGGACAACAACTGCGCGGTTGGATTTTGTCTCTGTGGTGAAAACACAAAGCCTTCTGTTCTTTGGGATGTATCTGCAGTGTCAAACACCCAGATCGAAGCTTGAAAAAAAGCTAAACGTTCATGTCCCGGAAGTGACCCACCATGGGTACCGTTTGTTCATCAATATATTCGTCATGAGAATGGGCACTAGTATTTTTTTTGTACACCAAAGAACCGCAAGAGCAAGCCAAGCCAACTGCGTATCACTCAGTGTTCGAATAAATGCAGTGCAGTGCTGCTGGATGATAATGACGTCGCCGGTGTGTGCTGCGTTATGCGCGATTTTGGGCACTAAATGAGACGCGTATAATAGGTCGACTATGGGGCTTCCGGCCTATCGAAGTACGAATAACCGCTCTGCCGACTGCGCTGCTGAATGGCTCTCTTCATATACTTGTGCGTACGTGTGTAATGTGCGTGGGACACGGTGGTTACTTCACTTATACCATGTTTGTGACTTGTGAGTGTGAGACATGAACCGTATATACTGTACATGTTTGTGTGCGTTTGCCATGAGTAACGGTATGTGTTTGGCGACAATTTACTCGCACGCTCCCTTGAGCAAGCAGAACAACGAATAAAGAAGACCACGCTTATCATGCGTCCACCACGCGCAGCACTCAGAATCTTTGACCTGTCGATTTATGTTTGGGTACCAAGATAGTATGTAACTGATTGTACACAGCTGGTCGGTCATATGATGTGGTATCGTGGTAACTGGACATGGAAGTATTGCATCGTACCCGCGAATTGTTATTTATTAGGAGCATGCGGCACGTCAGTCGTAATGTAATGCACGTTAGGCACTCATATGTAGGGGCTCTTCAGATGCAAAAATCGACCAAACGAAGTTGCTTGGTTTACTTGCGTACTGCCGTGATTTAGAAAGTGGAACATGTGAATATAGCGGCGTCAACCACGTTCCGCCAAAGTGGCCAAATGGCCCTTGAACACCGGTTAAGCCGATCATTTCTCATTTGTTAGGACCACTGGAATGACCGTGACTTGGAGAGACTCACGGTTTGTGTCCATGTACATAGTTTCGGCTGGTCGTACTCAAAACGTTATGATATTACCGTTGTGGAGTGGACTTTCCTGCTGCTCCTAGAAATGGACATAAAAACGTACACGCGCCGCATGGCGCGTGATCATGATTCATATGTTTATTTGTGCATGGATTGATTCGATGGCTTTCGTCACATGACCATGAGCGAAATCAGACATGGCGATCGTTCTGGTTCGGTCCGGCATTACCTCGGTGTCGTGATTTTTCGCATTGAAAATATTTCTTGATTGGCAGACGTCACCAATTTCGACCGGCGTAGCAGTTGTTTTTTTTCCTGCGTCTGGGAACAGCTGTTACGCTGGTCGAAATTCGTAGTGACATGCTGTAAGTAAAGCTCGAAATGTATCGTGAATTCAAAAAGTCGCGTGAACGACGCAAACCGCACCGGACCAATCATCAAGTTTGATTTCGCTCCGTGTTTGGCGCTGACGGTAAATTACGTGGAAGTTATGATTTGAATCCAGATGCCCCAACGGGATTATGCTTTTGAATTTCGAATTACATCGCTGTCTGTTTTTGATGGCTGCTGTATGTGTTATCTGGTACGTTTGCGATACGACTAGCAGAACGTACCTTTTCTTGCACATTTTAAGAACAGGGATGAAAGAAAAAATGAGATCCAAGAAAAACGAGCATCGAACGAAGTTTGCAAGCAGACTGTGGGACGGACTGTCCTGCTTGGCACTTTCCGCTTTAGAACGGTCCGCAGCATAAACGCTAAGTTCAACATTGTGTGCCCATAAGATCAGCATTGCAACAGCGATGTTGCAGGAATCTTTTTTGCGGTGACCGCGGTTAGGTAGCCATCTTCTGCATTCACACTGACGATGTCTAGTACACCGCTTGCAAACAAAAGAAGAAAAAAGAGAACAAGGAAGAAACCACATTCACAACACACATGTTGATTAGCTTTTATGCATAATTACAGATCGGTGAAACAGTGCGCGCGCAGTTCGGCGAACTGACGTTGGGCATGAATCGCGAGTGTTGGACGTTGTTGTTGGACTTTCTCGGCCTGATTGCACCGCCCAGATGTCCAACTGACGAACAGATTGAAGAGAGCGTCAAACAGGAGAAGAAAGTGGGTGGTGTTCTATTTGTCTTTTTTGGTTGCCCTTGTGGTATGTGTATAGTCCAGCCACGAACTCATGAGACGACTTATTTTGAAGTTGACTTGAACGGATCCAATAATGTTTCGGTTCCACGTATTTCGGAAATGAAAGAAAGAGAAACGCACGTATTTTTTAAAACTACGCTCTCCACCTCGGTGCGTCAATTCCCTTTTCACTCCCAAAACATTTGTGTGTTGAACAACGTTGCTGTTCGCGTAAGCACGCAACAAATTGAGGTCAGCCAGCTGGAACTTGTCATCATGTCTCTCGGCCCAATCTCTTTCTTTTGTTTGAGAAAACCCGTGTAACCGGTGCATTTTTGAATCCGGCCAAGCAAGCTTTAAAAAGAGTCGTCTCATGAGCACGTGGCTGGACTATAAGTATGGTGAATTCTGTCAGATTCCCGAGTTTTTGTCTGTTCCGCACACAGTTATTGAGCAACGTAGCCTTTATGGATCATTGAAGCATTTGTTTGAAGGTGCTTTAGAAAGCTTTCAATAAGTGAACCTCTTGAGGATGTAACCGGTGAGGAAGCAAGTTAGGTGACTGAGTGTTGATCCACACTACACGCTTCTAGAAGGTAATTTTCAGTAAAGTGTGCGACCCATGCCATATGATGTTTCACATTTACGCCAGGTTGAGCGTGCGATCTACTTCGGCGCGCGTCTGCTGCGCGTGCACATGAACGATGCGAAACGCGTACAACAGCCACAGTTGGGCACGTTGACAGTGGCTGACACGAATGCAGTGCTGTTGATTGACAAGGTACGGGCGTGGGCTGTGGGGTTGTTAGGCTGTGCTGTGGCAGCGCGTTTCGACATCTCAGCAATAACCACAACACAATTATGGTTTCATTGAGCAATTTGGTGCGAGAATGAGCGCTATGTCGCGCCCGCGGATAGAGATGCTGAGATTGTCAGCTTCGAGTTCAACAATTTTTGACCAGCGTAAAAACTATTCTTGACGACCTGGTAGGATCAGGTGGACAATCGGGCAACCAAAAAAACGATGACATTGCCCATCATCTCTCAGGTCGGTCTGAGCGTGTCTGGTACGACGAGCAGTTTATTGATCGACGACTGTACGCCCGTGCATTCGTGCTTGTATCCACAACGATTGTGGGCCGTCGCTGACAGCCTGAACCCCGCCAGATTTGACATGTACAAGTGCGTTGCTGTGTGATTTGGGCTACTACGTGGTTTGGTATTTGCGTTGGTTGCGTGTTTTGCCAGAGACAAACCCACAAGTCAGATAAAAAGGGATCTAGTGTTGTTTTTCTTCTTTTTTTGCAGATACAGCGATCCAGATCCGAACCTACGTCGTCCGTTCGATATACAGCTGAACGTGCAACTATCAGCTGTACTGGTGGGGGCATTTTTATCTGAAAAAAAAAAACTAGTCAAACATACTTTTTGTGACATAAGTGCTGGAATTGGTCAAATAAGTGTCCGCAATCTGCCGACAGGTGACATACGTGCACACGCAGCGGTACTTGATGGATCTGATCAACTACTGGGTGTACTTCACTCAACTGCAAGATGTGCTGGTGCGTACGCGCGCTGCATTCGGTGGCTTGCCGGTAATGCGTTCTTTCGGGTTGCTACAGTGTATCCTGTTTGTAGTGACTCCGTTCTACCGAAGTGAATTCTGTTCGTTTTCGACCTGTATTCACGTGTGAACGGTGCACGAGGTCAGATATGGCCGGTGCGAATGATGCACCAGAATTGTATCGAATCGACTAGGTAGTCAACCTGTTGCTTTTCATTTAACCCACACATTCAGCTATCACAAGATCACGTCATTATAAAGAGGAGGGACTGTAAAATATGTAGATTTTCTTGCCATGAGCAACCAATGGTAAAATACCGCATTGAACTGCACAACCCCCAAACCGTAGCATCCACAACTGCAGATGTCCGATACGGCCGGGCATGGCACCCGATTACAATTGGATTTGTCCGTTTGCACCTCGAGCAATCAATCGACACTCAATCCAACCAGTATCTGTCTCGCATTGCCTCTTTGTTCGCTGTCTGGTTGGTGCTACTTGCTGATGTTTAATTGTTGATGTGGCAGTTAATACAAGATGGAATGGAAGCGTTAATGATTTTGCTGTTCACCAGCTCTTTTTTATACCGACATGTGGGAACATTTTCTTGCGTTATATTTTTGGCAATGAATTGTTGTGAGCACGCTGGGGTGAATATGATCATCCATTGTTGAATGACGGCTAAAGGTAATCCTCCTACATGCGGATGTGTAAAACTTTGTGGCGAAAATTGCGCGTAAATATGATTTGCTCACGAAATGTTTAGACTGTAGAAATGCATGCTTTTTGAACGTTCTGTTTGTGCAACTGAGCTTCATGCGCATCTTTGACATCGAGCTTTGCGACAAGGCGAAGCATTTAGCGATCTTTTATTTTGTGTATTTTACCCAATAATGATGATGTTTCAGATCGGGCCCTGATGGTTGGCATGCGACGACTGCGCGTGCGTACGTCGTTTGATTGGGCCAGTAAACAGACCGAATTGGTTGACTATGCTACTGGTACAATTATTTTAGTGTTTCGTTTTTATTTTGACGTTTTTTTTCACATAACAGTTTGTTTGATGAAGTTTTTTTCACAAAGTTTCGGATGTCATCTCTTTTTATCGTTGTGCAGAACAAAGCGATTGTCTGCTGGAGCTGTTGAACGCGTCGTGTACAGGGTGTGCGTTGTACAGGGTGGACAGAATCGATGAGCTGTCGTTGCAAGATGAACAGGTTGGTGTTTTGATCGTAATTGATGGCCTTCGTGTTACAGTCGCTCCTTTTTATAATGGCATGATGGCAATACATTGATTTTTATTGCTGTGAAGAGCGGTTGTTATTCAGTGAGCACAAAAGGATGTGAGAGTATGACAAAAGATTAGTTGTGAACAGAAGAATAAAAAATGTATATTTTAATATTTTTGGAGATCTAACCGCGCCTAGGTTTGGGGTATTAGCGGCAGCATGTTCGATGGACATGTAATTGTCGATCACTGTGGTGGGCAAGGGTGAGACTCCAATAGGGAGATAAAAATGTTGGACTGTAACAAAACAGAAATGTT
>JASAMV010006670.1:0-13642 GCA_030248065.1 Rhynchonema sp. JSB1_4
GATGAGGTGTGCTTTTTCATATGCACTTCGATAGTGCGGAAAACCACACTTGACCGTACAGTTACTGTTAGAGTACTCTTTACTGTAAAGTACACTTCATAATGTGATTAACTCTTGGTCTACACTCTCAGCGAAAAAGTTCTTGACTATGTTATCAAAATCAATTATTCTTGGCGAAACTATAGATATCATTAACAATGAATTGTAAGCTAATCAAGTTTTTAATTGTTCCAGTTATCACGCTTCTCCTTTCTTTACCAACGGTGGCGCTCGTGACGGCGGTGCTTGTCTGAAAATCAATATCTAGCTGCAGTTTCAGAGTGGTTGGCAGTGGGACCCAACCAACATGTTGCAGAGGTCTAGAAATTGATAAAAAACCAAAAAGACAATCAAATTACAAAAGAGAGGTCACACACGCTTTCGCTCCACTTTCTGTTCCTTCACGTCCTTGTTGCAGTTTTTGAGGCAATCTGATAGAAGACCTGAAACTGGTTTGCAAAACTGGGCAACTTGCCGACACGGAGCTGGCCGCCTGTTGGAGGTAGAATCAGTTAGATTTCGTTTTGACCCAGATTCCACATTGCAAAATGATCCCATATTGTTCCTTGTTCGTCAACAACTATTCCGTAAAGGAAAACACGCCCTTGCGGTGTTTACCACCTGGCACTCTCTCTGTCTACGTTGTAATGGTCTATACCTTCACCGAGTCCCATTTGCTTGAACGCCTCGTTCATATCTTGACAGTCTGTCGGTTTGAATTGGCAATTGCAAAGGCCTGCAATGGAAACGGAAGAAAAGTCAAATAATGTTTCCCCGTTTACTGTGTGTACTTGTTGCACAAACACAAATACCGCGCCAAACGCATCGTCGAACGCGATTGTGCAAGCGCTCTTTATCACTGTTCGATTCGCCTTGTTTTCACAGATACGATCCAGTTGCGACAGGTCATCGTCAGAGACCAGATATGATCGTATGACTATGAAATCAGCTCAATTTGGTACCAGTAACCACCTTCGCAACTGAGCGATTCACAGTTGGATGGGTGGAATGTTTCCGTGATGGTGGCCATGCACTTTTGGCTCGATTCCACCATTCTGCCGTAGTTGGGACACATGGCGTTGATCATTTTCATGTCTTCTTCACTAAGATCGGGCTCGGCCGCTTGGTTCAGGCGACGCAACGCGCTGCGGTTGTGATTGTGCTTGCGGACGTGCTTGCGGCGACGCTCTGAAGCACAGCATACACTGTCAAAATGCTCTTCATGCTGTTCATAAATATAGTAACGATTTTTTAACGATGTCTCGGTTCCCAAACGGCTGCCGTTCACCATTATTGCGAAAACTCAACACTGAATAAAGTGAGTGTTCTCTATGATGATCGAAAATACCAGCCCCCGATCAAGTCACTTAAAGTAGGGTACACTGTATTGAGTCATTTTTGGACCAAGCGTCGATCTGTTCGACTTTAAAGATGAACATAAGGGCACACTAACTTTTTCGTTCTTCCTTTCGCCTCTCTTGTTCTGGCGTTGACTTACAGTCTTTGACACAATCTGCCATCGGATCTGAAACTCGAGGTACAGAAATTCGTTTTTTCACGTGGATGATTAAAGGGCTGAAACATCAAACGATTGCTTGGAGCACATGGTGGAAGCATCACGCAGTGCCTGCGTCTTGCTTCCCGTCCCACACTTACCTTTAATTATGTTCATGTCCTGCAGAGACTCGACCACGTCTCGACACTCAGGAGTCTCCAATGCACATTTACAAATATCTGCAAATGTGCAGCATTTAACAAGTGCGCGAAGTTGACAACTTCTCAGACAAATTTAACTGACTTTTGAATATATAAAGTAGACCCACCATCACAGCTCTGCGATCCACACTTGGTGGTTCCATTTTTGAGTGCGTCAATCGTGCCCATACATTCATCGGTGGATCCCATGATCGCGCCAAGCTCCGGACAGAAAGCGCGCAGCATCTCCATTTCTTCTTCCGTCATTTCGTCAGTGTTGATTCGACGGAATACATGGCGATGCTGATGGTGTTTAGCGTGCACGATGACACAAATACCAAACACTACGAATAGGCTAATCACGATCCACTTCATTACGATCAGAGCCTTCGGAACTTCGGGATGTCCTGAAATACAATTGCGTCCAATGAAAGGACGAATGCTTCACGGCCGCCAGCCTATGCCACACAACGCTCACGCGGACGAAATGCAGTAGAATGCGATGAAAGGCGGTGTGAATGCTTGGCTGTTTTTTAACACCGACCACGGCCCAAACCCCGCCCCGCCCGCCCCGGTGAGATTACGTATACTTTTTGCAAATGTTGCGTTTTTGCTTTATTTAGGAGATTAAAATTATATCAAGAGCTGCAGTATCGTCAGCATACCATAGCCTGATCTTCTATTTTGCGCTATGCTGAAAAGAATTAGGTAGGACTGCTGTTCCAAATCGCAAATCACAAGCAACATTTGGTGGGCTGTAGATTTATTGCAACATTTTTGTCTGAGAACGTGTTTGTTTCAGAGGGAAAATAAACAGGCTGTTTTCTGCGGTAATATTTTGAAGATAATTTATTTCAAGCGACCCCAAAAATTTTGAACTTTATTTATGGTCTGCTTTATCAGGCTTCTGTGGACAATTCAAGGTTTTGAGCCCAGGGCTGTACAAAAACAGTCGAAGTTGTATACAACTATCCATTAACTGTATTCCACCATGTGCGTTTTGCAGGCGACGTGATTCGATAACTATAGATCATATCGCTGTTCACAGAACAAACCCATTTCTGTTTATGTTTGCACGCTTTTTTCATTGAGGACAAAAACTGCCTGCACTCTATTCAGTGCCAGTAACTTGAACTTGTTCGTACCTAAGTTATGGAAGCGTGGTCAAGGTAGGAAGAAACAGACGGAATACGTTTTGCGACGCCCATAACCGGTTTCCAGAGTGCAAACGGTCCGGGACATCGTCGCCCAGTTTTGACTTGTTCCCGCGCGCGTTCTTTTAACTTAGATTGCGTTTTGGGCTTAGGCTTAGGTTCAGGCTTGGATTTATGCTCAATCTTAGGCTTGTGTGAAGGCCTACGCCTCGGTTTCGACTTAAGCTGCCAGCTTTCCCTGACAGTCAGGAATGGTGTAAACCACAATGACGCGCGACGGTGGTAAAGAGCGACTCTGTCTCACAAACCCAGTCAGTCACGCGGCGCGTCACTATGCATGTTAGGGATGGGCAAAAAAATGACGGCGTTTTTTTTTCTTAAAAAAACTGCGTTTTTTTTAAAAACGCCTGGGTCGTTTTTCGTTTTTTTTGAAGCCTGAATTTCTTTGGTTTTCCCTGATTTTTCAGGGAAAGTACCCTGACTTTCAAGGAAAATCTATTTTTTGTCCCATTTTTTTCAAAAAATTTCCGACTACTTTGTCGAGATACATGGATATACGGAGTTTGACTTTCAATGATGACCCCGGCCAAAGTTGGTCCCATGATGCGGGCCTGATGTTAACAACTCACAAGAAAGAGTAAACCCGTTTATTTTGCCTCAGAACGCATAGAATGACTTCATTTAAGCCCGTTTTCTTCCCAACATGGGTGTTTTCCAACTATTTGGGGCATATCTCGGTCACCTGGGCGTTTTTAAAAAATCGTTTTTTCCTTAAAAAACGAATTTTTGAAAAAATAACGTTTTTTCCCAACCCTGTGCATGTAAGCGACAGAATGTTTGCAGCGCAGTTTTAGTCACAACATGTTTTTTTTTTCGAATCAACCGCTAATGGGCAAGGTAACATTTTGATGTGTTTGCGTCGTACGTGTTTTTTATTTGAACTGGTTTATTGCATGCGAATAATACCTACTGTATGTTGAACATTTCTTCTTTTACAGGAACTGCAAATGTCGCGACGCAGATGTATGTCGTAGATGCATTGGATCATATTTTAGACCTTTGGGGCTGACGCAAAGAATACGTCAACGGTTTCTGAGTTTTAATTCTGTTGATAGTATTTGTGTCAATGTGCTGCTCGCACACATATGCAAAAAACGTTCTTAGTCATCTTGGTACTTGTGAAAAGCTTCATACCAAACACGATGTGCGTGGTGATTGTGCTGATGTCTTTCCTTTTTGAACTGGCTCCAAGAGAAATGCACGCGAAATGCTGCCTTATTTTGGCTGATAGGAGCCCTGGGCTTCTGTTTGTTTTCAAGCTGCATCCGGAGTTTCTTTGAGAAAGGCTTCTATTGGCACTGGGTGCTTCTGGAGGGGTGCTTCAGTTAGAGGGTGGAACTTTCGAAACGGTGTAAAGGTCAGTTTGGCGTACAGGTCGGCGTAAAGGTCAGTCGAAAGCTCGGTGGCGTAGCTCGGTGTAAAAGGTGAAACATTGCCCGTTATTAACGTGGAATGTTTCGAGTCTACACCGAGGTCTATCACACTGAGCTGTCGACCGAGCTTTCCACCGACCTTTACACCCAGACCCAACTGACCTTTACGCCGTTTCGAAAATATCACCCAGAGTAAAATGCAACAGGTGCAGCACATGTTGTTAACAAACTAACGATCTTGCTTTCACTCAGCAATTCAAAGCCACACACAACGACGAATTTAGGGCATCTAAAAGTTCCACAATAGCATAACACGACAGCTGCGCATTTTTTTGGAACATTTGTGCACTCCAATCACACAAGTTCATAATAACGAGGAGCGATCCGCAGCGACAATACAGCTTGAAGAAAAGCTTTGTAAAGACGTGAACAGTTTAGGTGACACAAATATAGTCAATCACAAGAAAATATCACGCATGAGAAAAACATATAACTATATTCGAAACAACATCTCGAAATTTCTTCTGGTGCGCTTTCTGTCCCATCTGTAGGAGTCATCGGACAACAAATTACAGAAGAATTTGCCTGACTAAACAAATATTGTCGACAGACCTTACACTGCTTGCGCACAAAATTCAGAACGCACAAGTATTACAAAGAGCGTTGAAAAGACATGAAACGACAAGGAAATACGGTTACCGATAAAACGAACACGGGGTGGACAACGGAAAGCCTTGGGACATTTAAAATAGACGATCACACAATTTCATGCTGACATGTAAAATACAGTCCATGATGTCCGTACCGTCCAAACCATTGTTTGAACAATTATGGGCAGTTTTAACAAACAATCACAGAAAGAAAATCACGCTTCAGAGAACACAGAGATCAACGAACATTTAATATTTTTTGGTTGTATGCGTTCTATTCCATCTGTTCGGGCTATTCGACGGATTCTCCATTACCGCAAATATGCGACTGAAGAAGCAACACCTATAATTGAACTAATGTTTGACAGCCTTTTACTGTGTGCGTGCACAATTGCGTGCAAAATTCAGAACGCGCAAGTTATCCTAGGGGTGAAGCACAAACCACAGAGATATTAAGCAGCCGGTACGAAATGAACACAGCCTAGGAAAAAGTGTGCAAAGCACAAAGGATTTCGGTGAAACATGTACTTTTGGTACCAAACCTATGTACTTTTGTACATGCAAGAAACACGGGCACCTACAGTCATCCGAGATAGATTATGTGGGCTTATGCGACTGTGCATTCGGTGTCTTGTTGTTGGACACCTGCTGGACGGTGTTTTGTTGCTTGATCAAGCGCAGCTTTCCCAGCATACGCAGCCAGCCTGAAAGTGCAAACTTGGATCCATTTTTCCATTTTCATTGAAAAAACTCATAAATCTCACGTCACACGCCTTTCCGTATTTCCTTCGACAGCAGCGTTACAGTGTAGGGATTCTGTGTGAAATTGACGGTGCTGATTATCATGTAGAACGGCAGCATGTAGACCCAGTATTGCATCGGCATAAACGCCTGAAATATAACCAGATGATGGTATTCCGAAATGAATTTCTTCAACACGTTTGCATTTGACAGCAATGGCTTTAAAGATGAAAACATCTATGTAATTTATACCTTCTGCAAATACCAAACGTTGAACTGGACGGCAGGTAGCGTAAAGATTACTCCCACCAATGTCAGTCGTAATGCCGCGCTGTGGATGTTTCTCTGGTCAGAGTTGGCTGTTGTTTCCTGAAAATCTAACATATAACTTAGATTAACGTCCTAACTGACGCAGCTGATGAACAGAGCAAAAGACCAACCTTAAAATGTTTCCTCAGTTTCACGAAAATGATCAGATAAATCAGCACGCACACGGCAAACACAATCATCGTCAGTACCTTTGGCGACAAAACAAAACGGGGTGTAAGACAATTTTAAGTATTATAAAGTCATTCTAGGAAAACAGAAACCTGAAAAAAACGAAACATACCGCAGTGATCGTGTTGTCAATGGTATTCCACGGCTCATTGCTTCTACCGTCAACATAAATCTGCAAAATCAAATTCGTCGATATCAACAGTGCACAGCATGGCCTATTGAGAGCGAGACTGATATTCGCAATTCCGGATGGATTGGATACCTTGTTAGCCGTATAGGAATCGCCAGCGAGTGTTTCGTTCCAAACAGTGCCTGACGTGCGATTCCGCCCCGGCCACACCATGAACAGCGTGTGCCGCGTCATGCTGAATGAAGACAGTGTCCCGATGACACAGCTTCCGAAAATTGTCCATCGCGTGTATTTCAGCCACACCTGCAGATGGCGGTCTTTACAGCGTGTGCGCACCTCATGCTCCGGACAGGGCAAAAATTGTCGTGCGCTGATTGGCTGTTGAACAGCTTATTCTTATTCTGACAGCAAATCAGCGCGTGAGAATTTTGTTTTCTCTGTTCTCCCAGAGAACGAAGCACACGGTTGAGTATGCATACATTTGGATACATTAAGATACATTTAGTTGCGTTTTAGAAAAATTTGCATTGTTTAGACTTTTCAAACCCACCGTATCGTGTTTGGCAGGCAACACAACGGCCGTGAACCGGTTCATTCCGATGCAGGTTACGAGCAGAAAATTGATCTTGACCATCGAGTGCAAAACGAATGTCGGAAACCACAACCAGTACGCGTCGTAAGTCAACAGAAAACGCAGCCATTCCTTGTGTTCAAGTAAGCACACATGGTTAGAATTATCAGTGCTAAATCGGCACACAAGATCTTACACCATCTTGACAACAAACCATCTTCACAAGGCACTTGACCTGTGCAAATCCATATACCGGAGTTCTCCATATATAATGGCCCCTCCAAGAGCTCTAGGTATTCGGAAACGTAAAAGGGCTCTATCTGGGGTAAAAAGTTTTACAAAATCGAGCAAAAACGACATAAACAGATCATTATCGCACAGTTTTGCAGCAGAAACTGTGCTGTGATTGAATAACACATGCTCTGAAATGCATATATACATGATGATTGTGATCTCATTGGATAACGCTACCGATGATTTCCAGCCATGTCAAAAACGGGCCCGTAAACCACGAGGCCTCTATTTGGAAACGCTTCGGAATAGGGGGCTCTGTTTGGGTAAAACGCTTGAAACACAGAAGCCCAGAAGCCGATTTTCCTCCCTTTTCCGAATAGAGCCCTGGGGCTTTATACGGAAAACTCCGGTGGGCAAGTTAGGTGACTTATGATAAATTAAAACCTAGCAAGGCGACCCACCTTGGCGGCGATCCAGTTGACGACTTCATCAAGGAAATTCATCAACAAGTTCACCAGGTCCACCACACTCATTGCTAGTATCAGCGTGAAGTAGGAACCCTTGAGATCTTTGGACGGGTCTGACAGAATGAACTTGGATTCATTGGGTAATGTGACAAAGCTTTGACTAAGTTGCGCGATAAGTAATAACTGACCATGCTGATGGTTGACCGGATGTCTACGGTTCCAGCACAGCATAGCAATGAACGCAACGTAGACCAAGATGTTGAGCTTACGCCACCACACGATCACATCCCATAACGCCCAGTTGAATCTGACTATTGCGGGTTGATCATCCATGATCACCCTGTAAAAAAGTTACGTTTCTACAGATTATCACATCATGATATTACATTTAACCAACACATAAATATTTATATTTTTTGCTTAAGTATAAATTCTTTAAAGATATGTGTTCTTAGTTCACCTATGTATCAATCTTGTTTTCGGAATGACACTTGCATGATAGTGGCACAGGACTTTTTGGTAGAGCGATTTAGTGATGATGAGCGTTTTTTGCCATCAAAAATTGAACTAATAGTAGTACTGTGGTCAAATCAAGTCTTCAAACAAGCCAGAATACATGAGCCCCAAGCGCGAGAAATAACAAATGTGATTTGACGACTTCATTAGACCACTCCAACTCCAATATGTACAGTATGCAAACCCAGTCATCAAATACATTCTCAACAGCAGAGTTTATGAATCACAAGATTAACGTGCGAAAATTGCGCCTATATTAGATTTAGATTACAGTGCAAGTCTTAACAACGAGCTATTTTTCGAGTAACGGAAATCGGCGTTTGCCAAACGGCAGGCTCTCGAGCGGTATTGCGGGCGTCCGTGGTGGCTCTGTAATTAGTTACATTATGACATTTCGTCAATGTAGGGCCACACACATTACATCCCTGTACATAGATCCCGGCAACATCAAAACTACAGTAAAAAAATTTTCAAAATTTTTTTTTGAAAACCGTGTTTTTCAAGGATAAAAGCTCGTGTTTTTTGCCCAAGCCGGATTGCTACAGCTATAGGATTAGAAAACCTTGCAGATCAGAAAATGCCATGCAGGTGATATTTTTCAAAGAACAATCGTACCGCTCTGTTCATGTAGGCTGTCATTGTCGATAAAACGTTTCTAACGTATTACGTATAATAAACCCTATCATCAACGACATTCTTTATAATAACAGGATTCATAAATCACAGGATTAACGCGCGGCTACTGTATAAATTAGATCACCGTACAAGCCTTAAAGCCATTTTTCGAGTAACGGACTTCAATTTTTGACCAAACTGTAGGCGCTCGGCTATTGCGGGTTGGTCATCCATTGTGACCCTGTAACTACAGTTTAGTTACATGACATGATGCCATTACATCTATGTAGGGCCACTGTCAGCAACCCTACGTGCAAATCCATGCCAGTCAGAGAACTAATGTAAAACGACTGAAATGACCAATTGGATGGACAATACGGAAAAGCGCCCACGTGCTTCGGTGGGTCACTTATTTGTCATACTTCATTTATAACATGTCATAGCTGCCACTAAGTGACATTCTCTCCTAATGCACTCATTACACAGACTACCATGGTTACCAATACCTTTTAGTTGAACGTTAATGAGATATTAGCAAGCAAGGGATCGGGTACCAGGTAGCGGGCCCTCAAAGACATCGGGATATTTGCTTGTTTTTTCAAGCCATCGAACACTAGAATTTTCTGATGCGTAGCGTGCTGCGTGAATCTTGGCTATAGTCCATCCACCAGCTCATGGCACTTTGTGTTGCTGCTGGCTGGTTTGTTCCCTTCCTCCACTTTCTAATGAAAGAGAAATTGAGTGTGACCGATCTTGCAAAAAAAACAAAAAAACAATAAAATGTGTCGAAAAAAGATTGAATTCGATCAAATCTATACTACTAAAACAGGAAGGCGTATGTATGTATGTATGTATGTATGTATGTCTGTCTGTCTGTCTGTCTGTGGCCCCCTCCCTCTCTTTTCACTCTCCTCTCTTTCTCTTCCCTCCCTCCTTTTTTCTTTCCTTTCCCCTTCCTTCCCTTTTCTCTTCTCTTTCCTTCTTTTTCCAATTTTCACTCTCCTCCCTTTCTCTTCCTTCCCTCCTTTTTTCTTTCCTTTCCCCTTCCTTCCCTTTTCTCTTCTCTTTCCTTCTTTTTTCCAATTCCCCTTTTCCCGCTTCTTGACCTCCCCCCCCCCTCTCCCCCCCCCCCTCCCCCCCCCCCGCCCCTTCCCCCCCCCCCCCCCCCCCCCCCCCCCCCCCCCCCCCCCCCCCCCCCCCCCCCCCCCCCCCCCCCCCCCCCCCCCCCCCCCCCCCCCCCCCCCCCCTCCCACCTTTCTCAAGCCCATTTTCCACTCTCCCCCTCCCATTTTTAACTCCGTTTCCCCTTTATTATTTTCCGTTTCTTTTCCACCACGCTTCACTCCATTGACCGCTGCCTGCCGTCTATGACGGGTCAATTTTCACGGGTAGCTTTGGGTATGCTAACGGGTCTTCGGGGGGGGGGGGCACGGGCGCGGCGCTGTAGCCGGGCCGTAGGCACGGGTCCCGTCTAGTTTAAAATTAAATTAAATTAAAACTCGTCGATTTCATAAAAACCACAATTGAGGAGCAAAAATATTTTTTTCGGGAACTCAATTTCTCTTTCATTAGAAGTTGGAGGAAGGGAACAAGTTGGCCAGCAGCATCACAAAGTGACATGAGCTGATGGACGGACTAAACATGCAATCTGCCCCCTTGGTGACTCATGATTGTATGAAAATGACCGACGCAAATGCTTCCCGGTAATTACTGTGTCAGCAAACCTTGTCAGCAAGCATTTTCAGTAGTTAAGGCCTTCCATGTAACTCATCGGACGCAGGAGATGCACTTGGGACACGCCAACTTCTGCCACTCGCCAGGCAGTCGGCAACGCGATCGGACCGGCCAAAGACACGCCGAGGTCAACCGCTACGATACGTCAAGCCGGCCCTGGACCAAATCCACGTGCCTCAAGATCACAACACGGACGGCAGGGCTTGATCATGGTGACAATCCAGTCACCTTGCTTTCCTGAAAATAAGTAGTAAAACATAACTGCACTCAGTACATTAGCCAATCCTGTGAAGATGGGTGGGGTCACCACAAGTCCACAAGTCGATCTATATTGTAAGTGCATTTGGCTTGTTCAGTTTCTCTCTCATTTTACTGTCAGCGACGCCATAGATGCATGTGATACGATCAGCTTGCTGTCAAACTTTGCTGACATAACAATCGCAGCAGAATGCCACCCGTGCACTGTGTTCGATAGCTATAGGAAAGCTTGCAGATTAGGAAAAAATGTGTTATTTTCTCGATAATCTTTAAGGCCTCTTCGTAGCGACAGGTGTTTTTAGCAAACGCGTGGCACGCACGGTGTGCGCCCCATAATCGAAAACATTTTCAACGACAACTCATGAATAGCAAGATCAACGCGCGCAAACGGCGTCATATGCCGTAATAAATAAAAGTTTTGTTATCGCGAATCGCGCCATTTTCAAGTAACGGGCATCGGCATACGTCAACTGTCGGGTCTCTGGCAGTGGTTTTTTTAAATTTATTTTTTTATTAAAACAGTTTTTTTTAAATTTCGTCTCAAAAGTTAAAAAAAATTCTAATTATTTCAAAAATCGAAAATTTCTCTGCTTTCTGCTCAAAGAGTGGTATTTTTTGCATAAAAATTGCTAATGTTGACATCACCTGACCCTAATGACCCCCAACATCACCTGGTGCGACTGGTTGGTATACTTATCGATCTCACTGTTTTCGTATCACCAGCAGGGTTGGATTTAAAAAAAGTAAAATTTTTCTTCTAAAAATAGTTTTTTTTAAAAGTTGGCCACGTTTTTCATTTTAAATTTTTAAAAACAAAGACCACTTTTTTATTATTTTTTCACTTTTTTCGTTATTTCATGACTTTTTTAAGGCAAAAAGGCATGTTTTTTCGTGTTTTACTGCTCATGATTCTCAAAAAATTGCCTGCTGCGCTTATATTTCAGTTTGAAATGGTGTTGTGATGAACTCATACACTTTCCAGGCATCCCAACAACCGCTGCATGTATAATATAAGACCCTCCATACCGTATAGTACAGTTATTGAGCGTGTCGTAAGCTATCGACAGACTCCACGTTGCTCGCCTGTTTGCAGTTGTGTGGATTAGTCATCTGTTTCTTTTGTGATACAAAATGAGTAAGGTGTAAGTCTTTATCTCTCTTCAAATTTATCCCCAAATTCACAAACAGAAGGTTGGCCTTCACTTTGTCACCCACAGAGTTACCTTCGAGGTTCTCAAAGTCATGACTAAAGGGACTAGATCGCATGTGATCGACGTAAACATGCAAGTCAGTGGAGAAGTTCTCTTTAGTGTCCCTCAAAACATACCTAACTAACATGATTTCAGAAATTTCATTCTTCAAGAAATCAATGGGTCCGGAATATAAAAATGATTTTTGATTTTTTAAAAAAGTTCCATAATAAAAAATTTTTTTAATCCAACCCTGATCACCAGTGCCTTATATGCACTGTGAACACATTGTGTAACAAAAGGTACCCGTATTTTGTACTTGAGCGCTCATTTTTTATCGTGATGGGCAGATTTCGGCTGGAAGAATTAAAAAAAATTTAAGTTCAAAAAATTTTTCTTCAATTGGATTGAATAAATTCTTTTGCGAAAAAAATCGCACCGAAAAAAATCTGTGCGAACGCCTTTGGCAAATTTGCCTCCAAAAAGCTCCACCAGCAGACCTTATTGCTGGTCTGTAGCACCACAAGTTCACTTTCAATTATCGGAGGTTTCTATACTAAGCCCCTCTCTCGGAAACGTTTCTGAATGGAGCCGCTGGTGTCCTACATTGGCGTGAAGGGTTTCAAAAATCAACCAAGCAGCAAAGATTGTCTTCACAAAATCACAAGATTGTCTTCACTACCAGTTTTTCGTATTTTCAGATAAAATACGCGAAGTTCGTAGCAGTACCTGTTTGATCTTGTTCACATGCAGTCAAACACGCCAGTCATGCATGCAGGTCACGCCCTGTAGTACAGTCTGGGGTTACGGCAGACACAGAGTGCGAAAATGCCGATAAAAGCCTAACGCCCATAAACGCCACATACATGCCCATAAACGCGCATTAGATGCAGCTAAACGACTACGCCCGTCAAACGCGGATAAACGACTAAGCAACCATAAATGTCTGAATACGATGCGGAGGCCATTTTCGCACGTTTTTCAGGATAAGCTTTTTTGAGATCGATTTACACGTTATTTGAAATGCTTACAAGGCGTTTGTAACAACATTCAACGTTAACGATGACTTCCACAAATATTCAAAGACCCGCCCACAGCACAGTTTCCGATAAAGCCCCTGGGGAAAGCTCCGGTATGAATACCATGTGCAAAACTGGCACGGTGAGCAAAGTTATTGATCACTTGTAACACTCTGTCGATTGCTTTCCCGATGAAACAAATAAACAAGTCCGCCCCCTAAGTTTTGGAATCACAGATGTTTTTCCAACATTACGTCCCAATCGAAACCAGCTGTGTCCACTGCATCACAATATCCCGCAGAATGACAATTTGACTGCTTGCTACATAAGTATATAGCCAGGACCTACATGTACGTTTAGGCAGGTGGTACATTGGCTTTGAAAAACTTCGCCGCAGCACCCCATGTTTGTTTTCATGTTTCACTTTGGCGCGTGCATGTTGAAATCTGAAACTCTGTATAAATTCCGGCGATAGCCTTGTGTCCACAAAAACATGGTCCATTTGGATCAAATGCATTTGCAGCTGATAAAAAAAGCCAGTATGATCTGGGCACATTCCCGCAGTAACAGATAGAAGAAAGAACACGCCGTAAATTAAGCGACCAATTTAGAACAGCCTTCAAAGCTGTCCAAATATGGTGATCCAATACCGCGAAAACGGCAGTTTGGCCACAAGTAGTTACACAATGCGACACCTG
>JASAMV010006671.1:0-129117 GCA_030248065.1 Rhynchonema sp. JSB1_4
CTCTGAAAATTGCATTGTGTGGTGTCATGATCTCAATAGCAGGGGAGGAAAAAATGAGTTGATCCATCTAAACTCCAGTTGCTCTATACTAGACAGATAGAGTTTTAGTAAAAATATACGTTGGTAGATATACCACACCATCCGTTTTTGCCGTACAGTTATTCAATTGAATTGGCCTGGCCTTGCGTGGCTCCAGTAGTCGGCCAACCAAGCGTTATGAAATGACTATTGATAATTTCATTTCCAGCCCCACAGACATAGTCGTGGCGTGGCGGACCGCGCGTGGCTTGTGGGATCACAAAGGGTATACATGTCAGAAAAATGAACTACTCGGTTAACTGTGTCCTTCAGTTTGGTATTCAAGATTGACGGTCTATCCTTGGTATGATGGCCTCACCAGAATGGTCGTATATACTACGTATGTATGCAGGTGATGTTTCAGACCAGCGTATCACTTAAAACAATGAAAACATAGGCCAAACTGATGTTTCATCGGTGGGGTGACCTGCTAACCGAACCACTCCAAGACGCGACAGGGTTGGACCATTCGTAGTATCAAAGTCCATCGTGACATCGAATCCAAGAAACCGGAAAAATATTTACATAACTTCATGTCTGACTACCGTTGTCTGTGGCTGGATGCTCTTTGGATATTAATTATGTGAGCGAGAGCGCAAGGAAACTCCAGGGCACTTGACCTGAGGGTGTGTCGAACGTTGCTTAAAGTGACTCTACAATTGATCGTTGACCGCGTTTGTTTGCAGTCCTTTTTTCAGAAAATGAAGACTAGGTATCAGAAACCCAGATTTAGGAAATAGATTTTCAAGTCGTTGCTTTGTGATGTTTCACGGAGCCGACACATTTTTACAGGAGGAGAAAAAATGAAAAAAGTTTCAGGCGGGCCTGTGCGAAACAAAAGGTAATCCAATAGAAGATATTTTCAGCGTTTTATACTCAGACGTTTTTCTGTTAAACGAGATATAAAGCATTGTGCGAAACGCCATGTCTGATAAATAATAAACGAAACACTCCAAAAAATCAAGCCTTTTTAAAGCACCCTTTTACTCTAGCATAATTTTAAGCATCTGTGGTGAATGAAATAAGTTGTCAATTAGAAATAAAAATCGTCTAATTATCTAGTATTCATGATGTGCTTTTCGTTTTTCAAAACCCTACACAGCTCACACAATGTTTACCACAACATGCGCAAGGCACCCATTCCCACAGCGCACACACACAAAGCTGAAACATTATCCCCGGCCGGCTGTGTGTTGTCGTTGTGTGTGCGCTGTGCGTGGTCTGAATGGCTGCCTTGCGCATGTTGTGGTAAACATTGTGTGAGCAGTGTAGGGTTTTGAAAAACGAAAAGCACATCATGAATACTAGATAATTAGACGATTTTTATTTCTAATTGACAACTTATTTCATTCACCACAGATGCTTAAAATTATGCTACAGTAAAAGGATGCTTCAAAAAGGCTTGATTTTTTGGAGTGTTTCGTTTATTATTTATCACACATGGCGTTTCGCACAATGCTTTATATCTCGTTTAACAGAAAAACGTCTGAGTATAAAACGCTGAAAATATCTTCTATTGGATTACCTTATGTTTCGCACAGGCCCGCCTCAAACTTTTTTCATTTTTTCTCCTCTTGTAAAAATGTGTGGGCTCCGTGAAACATCACAAAGCAACGACTTGAAAATATATTTCCTAAATCTGGGTTTCTGATACCTAGTCTTCATTTTCTGAAAAAATGACTGCAAACAAACGCGGTCAACGATCAATTGTAGAGTCACTTTAACACCTCATTTTGTGTGGAAATGAACTACAGCACTGTGATGATATGGTATTGTTTTAAAAAAAACCGCGTCTTAATCGCGAAAATTCGAGAGGGTTGCTTTCTAAGTATAATCATGTAACACAATCAATCTGAACGAGACATGAAGCTGGTAGGAATTTTGTGCCGATGTTCACGAAATTTTTGCTGCCAACTGAAAACGAACTTTTTGGTTATAGCTTTTGGTTTCGTTAGTTTTTGGAAAAAGCTTTTGTGAAATGAACTTGAGTGAAAGCTGACGGCTAATTCATTCTTTGTATTACTGAGTTTGCACATGACATGAGCTGACAAAAAGACAGCAGAGCAGATGGCTCGCATTTCCACATGCAGAGTTTGACAGGACATGATGCCAGAGTACATGCACTAAAATGTTCCGAATTCCGGTACCCACCCGGAAACAGGAAACATCATGGAACAATAACTCGAAAATGTTACTGCGTGTCTCCATAAACAACAAAAAAACGAGGGAAACACATAAAACGCGCCAGCCAATGCGGTTGGAATTGTCATGGCAGACGCTGTGAATAGTTTTGTTGCCTCTCAACTCTCTGTTTTGAAAGGAATTAGGAGCGTTGCCTGGCTGTGCATGTGCTCTCACACAAAGCATCAGCAACGCAACAAGCTTTTTTCGAAAATGAAAAACCCGGAGAGAAGTGCGTGAAAATGAAACAAAAGAGCTCAAATGAGCTGCTCGCTCTTCAGCTTTTGAATGCAACACCTGGGGCTTAACAGGTTCTTGCAAGCATTAACGCGAAATTAGTAGCTTAACACGAAACATGAAGCAGAAGATTTTTTGCGACCAAGTGAACGGCATGCTTGTTGATGAAAGCAGGCTCGATCACAGCAAACAGAAAGAAGAATTTTCGAACACAGGGAGTGAAATCGGACCGGGCCGTTTTAAAAAAATTTCAATTAGCAGAACCGAAGGATTCATTCATTACATCACACACGAACAGCGACACATTATGAAGTATTCGCACCCAAAACATTGAAGCTAATAATATTCACCTAGCGTTGTGTCGACATAATCAATATTCTTAAGACCGTATAATTTAAGTTTATTCTGAAGCTAACCAGATCAGCCATGTTTATCCAAGTGAGGCCAATTTCAAATGCAAAAACGCAAGCATCCTAGCAGAAGATACACCACAGACAAAAACTGCGAAAAATTACGCAGATTATCTCCATGAATTAATAATCAGAGGTGTTGACCCCAGGACCGCATTCTCAATGCAAGCGGATTAGCGGGCCAGCTTGTTTTCACACCCACAAACCCGCTAATCCGCTAAATGCGTGCTCTTCACAATGCAAAGCGGATTAGCGGGTTAGCGGATTAGCGTGCACGCTAACCCGCTTTTCGCGATAAGAACCGGTTCTATTTTTTGCGGATTAGGGCAATGGGTCTTCAGAAATGTTTATTTTACTTTGAAAATGGTACCAGAGTGCAAAATAGGCTTATACACGGGTAATTCAACATGCTGCGTTCATTGGAAGTATCTTTATTCAATTTTATTGCTTGGGAAACAGCTCTTTTTGACGTCCATCCGTGATTAATGTGTGTTGAACACTATCTTATTCCGAAAAGAAAACTATTTTGAAATCAAACAATAGAGTGAAATGAATGGTGATTACCTTCGCAAATGAAAAGTCAAACAGCGCTCATTGTGAAGACAAACGCGTTTGGCGGATTAGCGGGTCAGCGGATTAACGTGCGCCGATCAGCAGACCCGCTAATCCGCTTTGTCAAATTTCCATTGTGAATGCAAAAGCGTGCGTAGAAAGCAACCCCGCTAACTAGATAACCCGCTAATCCGCTGCATTGTGAATTCGGCCTAAATGCATCCTACACATTAATGTAGCTCGTCTGCAGGAAAGAACTGGGAAGATGAAAACAACCGCACGAATTAATGTGTGTCCAGCTGGCTGATGCGTCGCACAAGAGTGTCTGCTTGCGAAAGTTTTTGCTCTACCTATACCACGGGCGCCGATGTACCTACATACATACATACACCACGACTACCACCACGCCCTAGCCACCCTACGATGATAGACAATGTCTGGGTGTTGAATATGAAGCATCAGCGATTCACGTTCGTGCCGGTGCACCTAGCGGCCTGTTGAAAGAATTTGTTATTGTTTCACAAAACCTCGACAGACCTACATACTGTATACATTTTTCTTCATTCCAGAAACCAACCTATAATAATAGCAACGCTAGGCCGTGTGGGACATAACCCACATGTACCGTGCACATAAAGATTTGAAAAATAGCAAAGTGCCCCATTGTAGAAGGCAAGTGATATCATTCAAAAAGCATGTGCGCTGTCTATCCACAACTTAAGCTTCAATGTACACAAGTTGAATAAGGCTCAACATGACACTCTTTATCTCTAGGCTTGGCTTTTTAGCAACACCAAGCGGACGCAAAAACATCCGTCACTGCTATTTGCACAAAACTGACCAAAAATTTCCTGTTATGGAGTTAAAAAGCGATAAGTTCTAATTTAGACTTGACAGCATAAAATAATAAAAAATAAGTAAAACGAGAGAATAAAAAATCTCTCGTTTTGAACAGGAATATGTGTACAGTACATGTGTCTTGTGTTTGACTTTCAAACTGCGGCTAACAGAATGCCTTTAGAATAACGCGGTTAAAACGGTAAAAGAGCGCTTAAACAGCAAACGAGTACGTTTGGGAAACAAACGCCAGCGGAAAGCAAGCTTTGTGCACGTACCATACGAGGTACTGTATGTACTTTGTTGTAAAAACAAGTAGCACATAGTAAACTTTTACGCTTTAGCTTGTCTTGTTCCTGAGCAAAGTTTAACCGCTTGTCTGTGTTTTCGCCCACACATCTCAAAACTGTCTAAGGCTGGCCTCCGTATTGGGTGCTCTGGAAGTATAAATCACGTTAACAAACACAAAGGTACCTACCTCAGTCTGGAACGAACATGACATCTTAAACCCAATAGAATTCAAGCTGTGCGCGCGTCTTTTCAAAAAGATTCTTTAACCAAGAGAAGGGATCTTTGGGCCAGCGAGAGCGGCGGTCGAACTCCTAGAACAAGAACAAGCAGCGTAGGATGCAGTTAGCCTAAAGCCAAGCCAAAGTGGAGAAATGAGCATAGTGTACATATGTATATTTAGCATCGGAAGTGGTTTGGGGTTCAGACAAAAATTAACGGCTCTCGTGCGTATGTAAGTGGCAATCAAGATTTTGTACTAAAAGTTGTTCATGAGAGAGTCAATTTTTTCATCAGATCTGTGGGGGTGCGGTCTGCTATAATAGGCTATCCTAGCATCGTAAATAAAAAATTGAAGCAACTTTGAGGAAATTCCCCATCATTACACGCATACGAGCATGACATCATAATGTGTGGACACCAAAGTCCACGTGATCGCGCGTGTGTTATCCTCCATAACGTGTGAATGGTGTCAGCAAACAACGCAGAAAGAGCTCACCACAATCTTGTATTCCTACGTATTTGCTCTCAGTGTGTCAGAACGAGCATAGCTCGCAAAATTTTAATCCCCGGCAAAATCGTAGGTATTAAATTAGCAATAAGGTTCTTACTATCGTCCACGTGTACATCTCCGAGAAAGCATCGTGTAACCAGTGGCGGATTTTTGCTCTTCCGCGATTGACTTGTCAACTGCGAGCCCCACAGGACAGTTTTTGTATGTAGTATAGTCCAACCAGCAGCTCATGAGACGACTCTTTGTAAAGCTTGCTTGGCCAGATTCAAAAATGGGCTGGTTGCACGGGTTTTCGCAAACAAAAGAAAGAGATTGGGCCGAGAGACATGATGACAAGTTCCAGCTGGCTGACCTCAATTTGTTGCGTGCTTACGCGAACAGCGGCGTCGTTCAACACACAAATGTTTTGGGAGTCAAAAGGGAATTTACGCACCGAGGTGGAGAGCGTGTTTTTAACAAATACATGCGTTTCTCTTTCTTTCATTTCCGAAATACGTGGAACCGGAACATTATTGGATCATTCAAGTCAACTGCAAAATAAGTCGTCTCATGAGTTCGTGGCTGGACTATACCCGATACCCGATAGTGTATACCCGATAGGCGCCGTGACTGCTTTTTTGTAATCGGTATGTCTTTACGTCGGTAGTACGACCAGCCCTGCAGTTCACTGGCAAAGCGAAAAAATCTTATTGTGCGACGGTTCAGTCCCGGGTACAGCGCACAGGTTCAGGCCCGGCTGGAGCCTAAGCCAAGCCTATAAATGGGTCAAATATGCTGGGCCTGAATCGGCCGGGCCTGACAAACTGGGCCTGAAAAGGTCGGGTCTGAACTTCCGGGCGTGAAAGGTCGCGGAACAGAAAAAATCCTTTCACTGGTTAGGCTACTTTGCTGGTTATAACTACTATACGTATGCAACTATAGGAACGTGACTTGTGGCTCGTCTGGCATGTGAAATATTAGTCAAATTAAGCCTGCACATGAAACTGTCGATAAACATGAGATTTTGAGAAATCGCATTCAAAATCACACAAACAATTTTGCAGTAAATGATCAGATGAGAAAGGGTCACGTGAAAAATACAACGTGTTATTATCAGCTCCAAAGCTTCGTTTGTAATGCGATCGAATGAAGCTTTTTAAAGCGGTCATGGCGCTTTATTGGGGGCCACTCTTGTCGCCCTAGACATACAAATGTGAAATGTCAGTCCCGCAAGTGCAAGCCGAGATATGTAAAGCCTGTCAAATTTCGAAAATGAATTTGCTTCGAAGCTGAAGAATGCATTAAAAATGAGGCCACAAAGTTAGAGATAAAAGAATAGGTTCAGTTAACATAGGGCCAAAGCTTTTGGTACATATACAACACAGGTATAATGCGTAGGTCAGGCTTAATTGGATTGCGTTTGCGTATGCCTCATCGGAATCTTCCACGTTAGAATTTCTGGGTAGACGCAGTGTCGACTTGCGACCACCAAACAATGCTCCTGAGAGGACTCGAACCTCCGACCTCCCAACCGGTCAGGCGCTCTATCCAACTGAGCTACAGGAACGAGCTCAGTGGCCGCACAACCACATCATAAACCGAACGATACGCAGCGCGCACACACAATTCTCACCTCGTATAACGTTACGCTGCAGGGACAAAGCCACATAAGCACAGCGTATAATATTCTCGGGCTCGTAATACGCGGTGTGTGTGTCTCGCCAGACCACACCAGCGTGGAACTTTGCAGCGCCCCATTATTCTCAAAGTACTCGGTATACCAATACACAGAACCACGTAAGGTACAGTACCATCATGTCTATGTGTCTACCACCATTCTGTCTATGGGTGATATTTTCGAAACGGTGTAAAGGTGAGTTGGGAAAAAAGTCTGTAAAAACTCAAACGGAAGCTTGGGGGGATAAGTAATATGAAACATTGCCTGCTGTTAACGTGGAATGTTTATGCCCCACACCAAAATTCATCTTTACACCGACCTACCACCCCAACCCCACCAAAACACAAAAAAAACCCTACACCCACACTGTCTATTTGTCAAAAATAAGCGCTCTCAGAAGACCTACGGTAAATATACATACAGTGCGAAATGACCAAATAGCGCATAGAATGTTCACATCTTTGACACGCGTGCACTTGACTGAGGGCGGCACGCGGTGGCGCGCGTTGAAATCACGAACAAACATGGACGAAGGAAAAAAGAAAAGACGCACGAAATATTTTCTAAGTATTTCACCTCGAAAAGTCGACTGATCGCTCGATTCTGCGGGATGACAGGCGGGGGGCGTCGTGGACCCGACATTATGTCAACACTATAGGGGCGCGCTCGACTTGGTTGATCGGAAATGGCTGAAAATGTTGACAACTTTCAATGGAAACTTCCTGGACAAGGCTGCACAACTGTACTATAGTATATACTGTAGCTTACGCGATACTGTAGCTTAATGTACACGATCGGAATACGGTGTGTTCGGTCGCTTGCTGTTGAAAGAAACGGTTACTTGTTCATTTAATACGGTTCCACAGACGAGTTGAAATGACTGACTACATCAGAACGTCACTGAAAAGATGGCAGACTGTGCGTTTGGCGCATTCCCAGTGGTGGGACGGAGCCTACTGAGTTGCTCACCGATGAGTGATGAACGCGTTTGGACGTTCATTCTCTCAAACTGGAACTTTTTCAAAGGAAGTGTAAAGCAGTTGATCACTGTATGAAGTTAAAGAATGGAAACGCATCTGTCACTCACCAACTATGACGCGATAATCACCTCGTTATCATGTTCATAAACAAAATTAATCAACCGTGATTTATATGAATGAATGATTTTCATTTATGAATGACTTGCTATTGACAAAGGCACAAGATATACAGTACATATGTACCTATACCAGGTGTGTAGTAAAATGCACTCTGGGTGCTGTTTTGTGGACATGCTTTGCACAAAAGATGATTGTAACGCGGTTCACGTATGTACGGTACTGTATGTTGTTGATGTATACTTGATGTACCTATTGTAGGGCAATCACTATGTAGATGCTTTGAAATGAAGTACAGTATGTTAGGTGAAGTGTAAGAGAAGTACAAATTTTACTTACTACCCCAAACTGTAACTCGATCAAAATGCTGCGTCACCTCCCTGAAATAATAAGCTTGGAATTTTCCCAGCCACTGAACACGAGACCAGTCCTCCAGCACCGAAGCTTCTCACGTTCAAGTCAAGCTAACGATATCATTCAAAGATTATGATGTCAGTCTCTTGTTATTATCATGGACGTACATACATAGGTAACATTTCCACTCAGAACTAATGCTTATTCAACGATGCAGCAAAAAGACGAGCCAATAGTTAATAGAGATGCTGGAGCTTAATGAATTTCTGGCGAGTGTAAAAATTCGCCGGAAGTTCAAACACACAGGTGTTAGTTTATGTTTGTGACACATAACACGCATGCAGTTCTTGAAGGAAACTTAGGAAATGGGTATACATTGTGGCTTATTGAATTTAGAAATTACTGTTGGTTGCAGGCCCGGTGTGCTGTGCAAGGGTCGCATCAACTTGGCATTCACGACGCCTACGGATCGACTACGACACCACCTAGCTGGCCTAAGGCGAATTCCTGTAAGTGTCAAGTGACGCCTATACTTATGCCCCAGGCATGCGTTGCATGTACATATACGTATGTACATATGTAGTTGTAGTCGTATATTTGTTGCTTTCAAGCGCGATACGACCGAATGCACCAGGACTCCCAACTTCAATGAACCGCAATTGTTGCAAGATTTGTCCGTTTCAATCCCGTTTTCACAGACAGGCAGTGTGGTGCACCAGAACATCGTCAGTGCGACGGCACAAGCTGGCTCGGATTAGCGTTAGGTATACGTTAGAAATAAACTTCAATGAACAATACAAGTCAATATAATACCTGTTTGTTGCAGCGCGGGTCTGACGGGTTGTCTTTGGACGGGCTTCTGTCTTCGCATTGCAAACTTCGGCACCGGGGCCTGCCGTTTTACTCCGTCCGCACCCGTAATTAAGGGCGGCGGGGGCATGTGGGGCACGGCGGGTTTGAAGTATGAAGCTGGGTGTGGGACGCTAATGGCGCCATTTGAAACGAGTGATGATGTTTCATGACGTAGCATTGGAACTTCGTTTTCAGCTTGGTGGTGGTTGTTTGAGATCTGGAAGGATTATTTGTTTATTAATATTGAATTAACGCCGTCCACTTCCCCATTGGAGTTCCCCACAACCATCGAGATTTTGCACTGAACGAAACATGCTCTTGTATTGCAAAAATCAACATTGTTAATCATGGTAAGTTACCCAACTGACAACATCCGTTGGTCGGTTTACCATTCGAAATAATAAACTTCCTTGCTGGTATTTTTATAGAAGAGATAACAGGTGATTTTAATTTTTTCCCATCTCGCGCGCAACTTTTGTTATTAATATAATTGGGCAAATATACTATTCAATCGTAACAATTTATGGCACTTCCCTTTTACGCTTTATTCACCCGCCGAAAAAAAAAAAAAAAAAAAAAAAAAAAAAAAAACAAGACAGAAAAAGATTTTTTTTTATTCCCCCTTTGAAAAAAACCATTCGAAATAATAAACTTCCTTGCTGGTATATGTTATAGAGGGCATATAATTACATCAGATGGTAGGTAAATTCATAATAATGTATGTTTAACTGTAGACAGGAGCAATTGATTAGTTTGCTTTGGTTCCGGGAAGGCTATCTTTTATTGGAATACAAACCACTATCCGATCGCTTAACCAAACCAGTATCAATCAATAAACCTTATGATTGTTGAGGATCGAATCAACATCAGCGTCGACCGCCGTTTCCTGATATTCATTCAGGTCACGAGCTGTGGTAGTGCCCCCGTTGAAGCTCGTGCTGAACGTACGCAACGCGCCGTTGTGATGCGGCTGGACTGCTGATGTTTCAATGAATAATGTTGAATGTTGCATAGCGTCTGGAATTGATTTTGGAGATGACATGTACAATATATGTAAGCGGCATATGTTGCCGGCAGATGCGTCAAAATGTCGTTAAATAACCTCACTATGTCGAATTCGGTGTGCAGAGGTTCATTAGAAAGCGGGTACACCACTTTGCGCACATAAATTTAAGTGTGGTCTGATGTCCTAATGAGTTACAAAGTACACAATAGGCACGCACGACACGAGGTATAACCAATGTTATCATACCATCAAGGGGGGGATGATGCGATAGCGACAGTACCCATCCACAATACAAACTGAAAAAGATATGAAAAACGAAAGAAAAGCGCGACAAATTTACAGTTGGCCTTAATACGCATGAAATTAAATATCTTGCTACAGTGTATGGGAGCGTGAAATTGTTACACTCTTGGATAAACATTGGGTGATCTTCATGATAACAACACTAATAGACCCTCTACTAGGTGTAGGTACAACGCAGAGAGAGAGACTAACAAAGCAAATCACGAATAAAATAATGGACGTTTTGTTCAGTAAGAACGTCTGATGTTTATTTTCATGAACTTGACCGGGAGTAGTAGGTATTAGTATTATGTTATATCAATTTGTACATACACAGGATACGTTTTAATTGTAATAAAAAAAAAGAAAAACCCCGCCCCCCCCTTCCCCCCGCCCCCCCCCCCCCCCTTCCCCCCCCTCGCCCTCCCCCCCCCCCCCCCCCCCCCCCCCCCGCCGGGCGGCCCGCCCCCCGCCCCCCCCCCCCCCCCCCCCCCCCCCGTACTGATTAAATCGGGCTACAAACATTGGAATATGTTGCAACTTTGGATCACCCCGCAACAGTATATTTTACAAACATTAATTTACAATCGTAATATTTTCATTTTAAGAAAGTGCAGTTTGAAATGCTCAGATTTGACATGAATATCCAGAGCCAGATTTAAAATTTACATAATCTTGCAAAATACAGCATGCAATTTCTGATATTTACATAATAGGGCCTGGTGCAGGCAGACTAATGTGATCCAAAATGAATGTTGCGCAAGTTTCCAAACGCGGAAAAGTACCGACCACGCAAACACAAGGAAGAAGTTTACAATCAGGATCTGTCTATAGAAGAGGGCATACCGTTCTATAAACCTGATCAAGGATGCACATGGCGTAGGTTGCAAAGGCATGAGTGGGGGCTGATTTAGGGTAATAGGAAGCACTGCCTCATTTCATCCAACTCTCTGTGATGCTTTCTGGTTAACCACAAGACGCGATGTAATTACAGTTGCCGCAATAATCACACGGATACGGAAATAATATTCAGGAGAAAACGAAAAAACAACAGTGAAGCTTCTGGGTTACAATAACACGATGATATTTTTCACAAAATTGGATCCAAATTTGTATCTAGTGCTACATCCAGAATAACCGATATTTTAAAACTAAAATAACACTGTGGCTTACTTATACATTACGTGAAACTGCTTTCACAGTTGGCGACCAAGCTACATAAGATTGTGATCTGTGGTGGACACTCATGCCATCAATATTTTTATAAAATTTTCATTCACATATACTGATGTACGCGGTGGTCCGCGGTACTCCGTTTTATTATGTTCTATGACTAGTGAAACATCTGCAAGCCTGATGAGTTTCTACGAAAGGGTAAGAGTGAATTGGCCATGATGTGCTTTATGCTCTAGTTTTACATGAGCATTGAACACCCAAAAAGCACTTATACATACATAGCTCCGCGATAACAAATTTTGTCTGGGTCTTGGGCTTAAGGCAGTTCTGATCGAGATCTGGTGATTTTGATCAATGACTATCTGATTCTAAGTTGTCACATGAGCACAGCGTGATACCTCAACTCGCTCCAGATACAAAACGCAGTTTGCATGATTAGGATTTGTTTTTTTCTCGGGCGAACGATTTATTGCACGCGGAAAAGAAACTGATGTAGTGAACTCACAGCGGGTGACTTGCATAGAAAGGAGCGTTTTATTTTTCTTTCTCAACATTTCAAAGTTTCAAGAAAAATAATAATAACGGTGAGCGCAAGAAAAATAATGTTCATATTTGCCACGAAAACATGCTGGGCTCCAGTTACATGAGACCAAAGTTCATGAGCATTTTCGAAACGAAAAAACTCTTGCCCTCTTATCCCGTGCTTTTCAGTGGCACGGCTC
Organism: Rhynchonema sp. JSB1_4; assembly: GCA_030248065.1. Lineage (NCBI taxonomy): Eukaryota > Metazoa > Nematoda > Chromadorea > Monhysterida > Xyalidae > Rhynchonema > Rhynchonema sp. JSB1_4. Next base: position 12,463 of record JASAMV010006671.1, read on the forward strand.
ACTAAACCTAACTATCCTTTTTTGACCAGAAGGGTTAAAAGATCACCCGCTGAGCACGTAAAAAAGCAACAAATAATCATGCATAGTTGTCAAAAATATATTAATGAGCAAGGGGAAAACAAAAATGAGATTTTCCAAAACTTCGACAATGGGTCATTGTTCGTGGAGCAGAAAACGCTTAAAACCGGGTCAAGAGAGCACAAGACCAAATATTGTTTGTTAAGTTTGTCGGTTAACCTGGTTGAAAAAGGGGTTTATGCTCATGTCGTTTACGCACATGGTCAACTGTCGTTGTCGACTCAGCCGTGGTGCCACGTGCCGAATACATGTTTCTCGCGCTTATGTGGGGATGCTTGAGTTGACGTCAAAACAATTGGCCAAAACGGGCGTTTTTCACCATGCAAACGTTAGAAACGACTTTATTTACAGCAATTTTCGGGCGGATGGTTATTTAAACACAAGAGGCTCTTTGAATAACTGAGTATAAGGTTTGAGGATCATAAAGGAAAAACCCTTGAAAAGAATGACATAAAATAACGGCAAAAAGCCGTGCCTCAGAAATGTAGTCGGAATTGTATAAATTGAATTGCATCAATAATGTTTTGATGGTTTCCCACAAATTTTTTCACCCGGCAAATTGATAAAAACTAACCTCTGATAAAAATAAATAATACCAATGGTGTACTGACATAAATATCTTAACTACACAGTAACGTCGTGTGGAACATGAAAAATACGCGAAAGAAACGGGAGTTATGTACTTTACGTATGTCATGTTTTCCTGACGTTATGTAGGTGTTTCAACCGTGTTCTATAAATTGTGACTGTGTAGAACCGTTACCTCACCACGCCAACAATTTTGCAATCACAAAGCGCGTTTTATGTGAGTTGTTCCTTTATTTATTTTGCTCATGTCGTCTTATCACACCGTGCGGAATTGCATTTTTAAACTGTCGGTGTATTCCTTATTCTGATGAACGGCTGGTACCTACATATTGTGTGGTGGGTGACTTGCAGAGGAAACGTGTGTTTAGTATTGACAGTGAAACATCAACCAGCCGGTCAACAATGATATCTCGAACACCAAAGTGTCTGTTGCTTCACATTAGTATTACATTTTCAAAGTATTTCTGTACAGTTCAGAGCAGCCCCCCAAGACCAAATAAAGTTGGTACGGTTATCAACCAAACCAACGGTGACTAAGCGCTTGTGTGTGTAACCTGCCTCTTCGCTTACACCGGGCGCACGCCTCGCGCGCTTCGCTTTGGAAAAAAGTTCAAAAGTTTGCCTGGATTACAGCAAACAACTTTGTCTTTGACTACAAGGTGAGTAATACATAGAGTATTCTTAGAAGAGAAGCGTATGTACAATGCTAAGAGTACCTAAATCAAAGGCGAAACTGCATTGCACTTAATGTAGTATGGTTTAAAAATAGGCATTCGGAAATTTTAGCACGGGGTTCAGAAGAGCCCTTAGATACGGTTCGCTGGCTCGAACATTAAACAATGAAAATTGGGTAACATCTCGTTCTAAAATCCGGAAACATGAAGATACAGAAATGTACTCTGAGAATTGCATAGTGCGCCATAGACAACACAAACACAAGATACGTATTTTGCAATTGGGATCTAGCAAATTAAGCAAAACCCAGACCAAACACAGAGTTATAGAAAAAGGGGTTTCCAACACATTTGTGCTTTGGTAATGATAGAACTGTTTCTGATGTTGTCGGTTAAAATTTATGTTATGTCTAATGCTGTGAAAGTGGAATATGACCAATTTTGGCAACATGTATCACAGATTGCAGAGACTTTTGTATAAATGTGCTATTGGTGGCTCGTTCCCATCTATTTTCGCAAGCGGGCGGTGCACCAGGTCATCTTCAGTGTGAATACACTACGGTGACCGACATAATGTAACAACATTATTTTTCACAACATCGGCGCGTAGCAGGAGCTTCAACGCAGTCAAAACTAACATGTGCACATGTGCACCTCTGGCCTTGACTTGTTGCCTGCGGCCATACAAATGCAACAGGTGGCCAAGCAATAGTGCAAGCATTGGGGGCATATTTGTGACAAAATGTTTTTTCTTGATTTTTGTCTCTCTCTCTCTCTCTCTCTCTCTATTTCTGAGCGGGAAAATGACGCGCGTGCTTCTTTTGCTGAGGATGGGTGTATGTGCAAGTCGTGAACAAATATAGCACTATTCGCAGTGGCATGGGAAATGCAATGACCATCTGCTTGCTGGTGCATTTGCACTGACGATGACCTGGTGCACCCGGACGAAACAAACACTGTGGGATGCTTGGGCACAAGTTGAGCTTTGGCTTTTATCACGCATCGTGCCAGACACGCACCTAAAACCGTAAAGCTGCTGTGATTCAGGGAAGCTGCACTTCAATTCATTGAAATTTTTCAGGCTGGCAAAAACGTACGTCCATATCAGAAGTCCATACAGAAAAAAAAATTCTAAATTTATATGTAATTCTATCCTAAACTTTTGCCCGAGGACAGCTTTAGTTGCACATAATTATTGCTTGTCCGAGACATTTGGTTTTTCCCCCCGAAAATAAACTTGGTAAACCTGATTTCTTGCTTGAGTAGCGTGTAATGCTGACATAGTTTCTTTTCTGTGCCAGAACAATTTTCTTAGAAAAAGACATAATTTATTGGTTTGTTTTTATAGTATTTTAATGCGATGCGCAAACTAGTAGTCATTTGACGCAGAGAAAAACGTAGAAAATAAGTGCTGGTCCGGTTTTTTCACGATTAAGGTTAAAAAGGAATTTTTCTGATAAAAATATATCATTCCGTTAACGGCAAAAAGTCGGAATTAAGGCTGAACAAGTCAACCTTCGGAGGGCTTCAGATTTAGTTGAAGTCAAGACTCAGAAACAAAAAACTGCAAAGAATGCTACATGACACGAATAACGAACACACGATACTAAAAAGCAGTGCCAGGCACAAAATACATATATAAAAGTAACACAACAAAATCAACAAAGTTAACAAATAAGGAGCAGCTCTAGACGCATACAAATTAAAAAAGTTTAATGTGGCGATTTGTGTTACCCGATGGCATCTGAAAAAAGTCAATATTTAGAGGAATAGTACTTCTTATGAGCGCCTGATTGAATAAAACGAATACCTGAATATAAATAACAACTAATAAAGGCACAATATCGGTTATGCATATATTATTTTGATGACACATTGTTTGGAAAAGGTTGAATCAGAAAAATAAGTTTATTCTTGTTATTATTGTTATTATTCGGAACACCATTCTATGCCATCCTGAGTCAAGTATTCTTCTCACGATATAGAAAGGTATGTACCATACATATACTGTATATGTACTGTATATGTATGTACCTAGTACCATGCCTCTGTGGTTGTCCAATACAACTCAAAGCACGTATATGTACGTACCGGTATTTTTACAAAAAGCTCGCACGGCCAGGGTTGGGTTAAAAAAACAGTCCGTGGCTCTAATAAACTACGTAAGCAGCCGTCATTATGTGCGCATTCAGTCCTTCCAGGAAGTCAAATCTGTTTGAAATCTAAAATTATCGTTCCAAAACCGCGGGTTATGCAGCTGTTTTCATGTAACTTTGCTAAAAAAATGCGCCAATTATTTAGCTTTCCCGTGACACGCCTTCACTTTTCAAACAACAATCTACATATGTAGGTATACATATGGTGGACAGACTATCCCCAACGCAAATTGTCACGTTATCTGGCTCATCGTAAAAAATATCACCTCGCAACTGCCCGTTTGTGAACACAACTGGTCGGTGTCAATATACTTACAAAAATTTCGACAATTTTTCACATTGAGAACCGAAATTTTTATGGTCCGGAATAAAAAAAATAAATCTTAAAATTTTGTTTAAATTCAAAAAAGGTATAAAAAGGTCAATAATGAAAACATTTTTTAATCCAACCCTACGTGCGGCTACTCATACCTGCATTACATTGGATAACCTGTAGTTTTTCATTTTGTCTCAGCCGTACGAGGTGAAGAAAAGAGTGGTTAAGGATTTTGAGTGAACAACAGTTTCCAGAAAAGTTGCGCAGGTTAAAAATAGTTATGCCGTGCAACATGGCATGAATTGCACTTCAAGCTCCGTGAGGCTCGCGAAGAGAGCCACTTGGGAAGGGGCATAATGTTCTAGAAAAAGGTGCAAAGTAAAGTCTGAAGTCAACAAGTGAATCATTTTCCATCTTTGTTTATTTATTGCTCTATTACGAATATTGCCGCCGCATAGACGACTAACTTCAAAAAACTGCGATTTTTTGGAATACATAAATGTATTTATACTTAAGTTCTTGACGGACTTATGCAAGGGGAAGCGGCAACGAACAAAGTCAAAATCACGTTGACTATATAAGACACGAATATAAGACGCAACAGAAAAGGCTACGGTAAACTTACCCAGAATATTTGCGCGTAATGGAAAAATATGTCATAATTAATTTGTTGTAGTGCCCAGTTTTTGGGGCACTACCGCCCATAATTTACACCAGGTGGCAAATACAGTGGTACTTTAAGAAGGTATCCACTTTCCTGGCATCCGGGCTGAGTGTGGTCGGAGTCGGGTTTGACTTTGACTTGGCATGAAATGGGTTGTTCATTACACACTGTTGTGAAGCAGCGGCCAGCCTCTTGCGCACTGGCAATATACAGCACACATGCGGGTTATGCATGGACGCACAGTCATGGACTAAGGTTTTACGGATGGGTTTATATAAAAAATATTTTAATGTCAAGTCAACCCAAGTCAAACTCGACTCCGACCACGCGAACAAAGTGCATTACCGGCCAGTGCTTGGAACTACATTAACTTACCCACATATATTTAAAAAATAACACTAAGGTTTTGTTCAATGTTTTGCTTTGCGTGGCAAACCGTTTTTAATTAAAAACAAGCAAAGAACAAAAACGAAAAATTTGTGAATTTTTTTTCAACCTCCGGCAAGAGTTTTACAGAAATGTGGGCAAGGGTAAAAATTAATATCGTGAAGTAAATAATAGTCTAACGAATCAACTCTGAATTCACAGAAAATCGCAAGGCTGAATACAAATGAAATGAAAAAATATCTTTACCTTTAGATATTAAAGCTTACTAATGCTATATAACTGGCATTTGACCTAATAAAAATTTATCTTTGAGGGAAACAAACAAACTCATTAAAAATGAAATGTGCGCAAAAGTGTATCAAAAATCTACTTACTATTTGGATTTTGAAACAGTCATGATACCGATAAGCACGATAAAGCAGTAAGTACTCTGTTGGCGGTAAAATAGTTTTCGTGAGCGACTCGAAATTTCACGTGAACAACAGGTATGTAATAAATAGCCTTTTCACGGAAGTATAAGTCGGGAAGAATAAAAAGTGTAAAAACGGAAAGCAGGAAAAGGGAAATATGCGGATAAACATACATAAATAAACGTCAACATTAATGCAGCATTAAACAGTTGTTAGCCAAGATTTCAGAATATTAGTGCCGGGCGTATAAAAATGCTATTGCAGACCCAGAAACTGATTCGATTTCTGCTTGACTTGGTCTGATTCTTGTATGAACACATTGTATACGGTACCTGTGGCGTATTTTACGCTTTTGCATACGGAACTAATATTCAGTCAGAGCACTGAGACCGTGATCTTGTCTGGAGGGCAAACGGCTCACATAAATGACGATCTTTTATGTTCGAACCTTTTTCCGCCGTCAAATTATTGAACTGCCTCTGGTGCCTGATGTTTCTGGAGTGTAACCCTGAATTTCAGGATAAAGAGGGACAACCATTTTTTCGTCGCTCCAAATTTCAATTGCAGCTTTGAGAGGACCGTATCCTCCTCTGAAGATGACCTGGTGCGCCGCACCTTTCTTCAGTGTAAAGTCAATTCCCGTGCATGACCAACAACAATTCTTCACAAATCTTCAAATTTTGTCGCATTTTTTGATGAACATGAGCATCATTTCAGTTCAGGACGTTTGAGCATATTGTCGAATATCACACATGATCATCTAAAGCACCAGCCAGCCGGGCTGCAGCCAATCTCATGTAATGATCGCACGCGACATCAACGCACGGCAGAAGATGTGCGAATTTTTTTATTTTATGTTTTGAACATTTATTTGAACCTGCGTAGTCACTGCTATACATGCCGCATGACCTTGTGGTCGGTTTATGATCCGACTTGCGGGAAATTTGATGCTGTTTGAATTTAGTATACGTATGCCTGGTTTTGGTTGCATCGGCACAGCTTGGGTGCGAAAACATTGAATCATGGATAACCACTAAGGACAAACTGCACGGCTGTGCATAAACGTCAGGTGAAACATCAGCTGGCCATGAGCCATGTATGTAAGTTTTAGAAACAGACATCAATGATGATCATGAAGAAAAATTGCGCTCTCTTTTCCGTACTTGACAGAGTACTTCATGTTTCAAAATCAGTACGCGAAGAAACTTTCGCCACATCATAAACAACAGGTACGAAAATGAACAAGGCCACCAACCTCAGACAACAAAAGATAAAAAACAGAAGCTGAAAGATATGAATTTCTTTTTTGTGTCATCATTAATAAATCTCGCTGCCAAACGCGCGTGCGAATGACCGAAAAGGACAACAGCTATCGTGCGGAAACGGTTAACGGCTGCAAATAAAAATCACCATCGTTTTTTTTGAAATTTATTTTTTTTCTGATAGTCATGCGGAAATTAGTGTACGTATTGCATAAATGTCTTAATAAAGGATTTGAGCAGAGCTTAGCCGTTTGGAGGGAGACTATAAACTGGTGCCCATGCCACTCAAAGCCAGGATGAATCAGGCAACATTTCCAGGGTTTCAACACGTTTTTTGCACATAAAAATACTCGGTAGGCAATAATTTGCCATCTGTTGTTGTGTGAGACCACTTCAACAAAAGCGAACATAAAAAACACGAGACTTTTTCATTCATATTGCGACCAAATTACTCGAGAAAAATAAGAAAAAAGACCATATAAGATATGCCTTTTAATGTATACATCGGAATAACACGATGGAAAACAAAACCTGTTGTCATTTTCGCCATCACAAGAGCGGTATGATTAGTTCAACCTCGAAAACCGGAGTTACATTTTCGGACTACATGTGCAAAATGTATCAAACCACAGTAACATGTGTGGGTTGTTATGGTGACAGTGCGGTGTTTCAGGGCGGGGACAGGAAGTAAAGTGCAATTTTAGGCCAGAATATTGAATGACCAATTGTCGGGGATTATGAGTGAAGGTTAGGTTACACTGTATATATACATGAGTTCATGAATTCATGACGACAAGCGAGCACAGGGGAGTTATTTATTTATGCAGAAATTTGGAACGAAAGAAATGTTTTCTGTAGTATAGTAAATTTCTAATTTCGTTGCCTCACGCATTCTTACAGACGCAGGGAAACTCCCGTTCGAAGTCGAGGCAGGCAACAAGCTCAACACACAGACAACAAGCCACGCAACTGGCTCGTGTGCGTTTCGAATGTTTCAGCCACACAAGCTGTGCGTGTCTGTCAACTGCGTGGCTTGTTCACTGTGTGTTGAGCTTGTTGCCTGCTTCGACTTCGAACGGGAGTTTCCCTGCGTCTGCAAGAATGCGTGAGGCAGCGAAATTAGTAACTTACCATATATGTAGTAAATTTCCGATTTCGTTGTCTCATGCATTTTTACAGACGCAGGGAAACTCCCGTTCGAGGTCGAAGCAGGCAACCAGCTCAATACACAGACAACAAGCCCCGCAACTGGCTCGTGTGCGTTTCGAATGTTGCAGTCACACAAGCTGTGTTTGTCAGCTGCGTGGCTTGTTCACTGTGTGCTGAGCTTGTTGCCTGCCTCGACTTCGAAAGCGAGTTTCCCTGCGTCTGTAAAACTGCGTGAGGCAACGAAATTAGAAACTTATTATAGCATTTTCATCATTCTTCAACTACGGGCATGTATTGTGGAACCAAAGCAAACGAAGCACAACTGCTTGCAATACGACATGTGGGTCGCTTTTAATCCAATGTTCGAGGTCTATCCGATTTTTGGGCTTTATTTAGGCACAGAAAATGAATCAAAATCATGACGTAGTCATCTCGGCCCAAAGCAGAGGTCTGGAAAGTCTTTGCGCAGCAAGCGCGCAGTCAAACCGATGTTTAATGAGAAATATGATACGTGTTTATGACAGAGAACAAAAGTTTTGCACAAACCATAATGCTTTTTATGGTGATGCAATTTCATGGATATGAACCGTAGAAAATACGAAACCCATAACTGTCTAAAATTGAATTATATAATTGATAGACATTGATTTGCGTTAAAGAGTGTAAATAAAAATTGGACCCCAGATCTAGTCTCACTCTTCATCGAATCATAAAAACAAGAGGCGATGACTATGTTTTAGTATATTACCATGAAATTAATTCTAAAAAGTTAAGTGAACTTGCAGTATATATGTATTACACCACACCACGAAAAAATCTAAAGCAGACCAAAGTAATAAATACTGGTTTGGCAACTAAAGCGCAAATGCGCGTGAATTATGAAGAGAACTGAGAAAAAAACGCTCGTTTTTTTGAACGAAATTTAGTTTAAAAACGGTCTACAGCAGTCAGCAATAAATTATAGTACCGGGTCCAGGGTTCAGGAAAAGCATTGTCCATGCCCTCTGAAAAAAATCTAAACTGGATTTAACATAAAAATGAAATATAACTAAATGTTAAAAAAATCGATGATAACTGAATACAACACCATGATGTAAAAAGGGCTATGGTGCCCAGACTTTTGACAAATGAACTTCTGAATACCGTGAATAGTAGTAAATGATAATGATACATTGATCGAAACTAAATCAGATGTGTAGAAACGTTGCTTCCCTTGCGTGTGGCCTTAAAATTTTGTTTTCCGAAAAAGTGTAAAAATAAAAATGTCCATTGGTTGTGTGCTATACCAAGTTTGGTTACGTCGTTACGTGCAAAGTTTGGCTCAAGGTCAAGATTATTATGAAGTTTGACTTTTACGCAACGAAATTCAAGAAGAGTGATTCTGTTAAACGCTTGAATGGGACTAAAACTTCTGTATTGGTAAAAAACGTATATTGCACTTTCAGAGCCATTTAGGTGCAACACAGATCTTGGCATAAAAATTCTGTTTTTATACCATGATTTGCAGAACGTATCACTGAAAGACACAAACCGACTTTACGGGCTCATACTAACGTTGACAACGCAACTGCCTGTTTTTCACGCAAACGTCGCAGGATGTCTGTTGCCATCAACGCACCTCGGGTCTCACTCTCCAAGTGTATCACACAAAACCAAGCTTGAAATGCTTGTGCATGTGCAGTGAACTGCTGAACTTTACAGTTTACACTTCTCATATGATTTGCACAGCAAACACCCAGCAAGTAGCGTTTGCAAGATTCACGGCCAGTTGCATTGATGACAATGGTATTAGCCACAAACGCATCAAAGTTGCACACACAAAATGATGATCCGGCAAAATCACGGTATTTTTGTATGGATATTTATTGACGAAAAGTTCAACTATGGGCGGGAGTGCATGAAAATAAAAGACATGATACCATCATTACAGCAGAAATAACGGAGCAACTTTTGTTCAACTTACATATGCATGTCGGTTTGCAATATAACACAAAACGTTGAAATAAAACGCTGGAAACAAGCCGTAAAATCCATATGCGGCACAGATTTATTGCTTGAGACTTGGTAAATCGAAAAGCAAAGAAAATCGCAACTTTCTTCTGCGTCTTGAACACGGATTTTATTGGACCATCCAATTATTTTCGAAATGAGGGCAAGGCAGGCTGGGGCAAGAAACTGGGCTAATAGAACTTCTAACATTTTTTTTGAAATAGAAAAAAGTTTATTTGTGGTTGCGTTATCATCGTGCGTATGCGTGCGCACCTTTTATGTTTCGCCGTTATGTCTCACTGGAAGTGTTTGAGTTGCGCACCGGTCCAGGTATATTTTATAGGACTAGGTAATGAAAAATTAAAAATTAAAATTTTCCTCCTCCCTCCCCGGAGAGTGGAACGGGCCTGTCAAGCCAACCTGACCCGCATTATCTTTGTGACTTGCGTTGTGGCGAGCATTCTAAAATTTGACGTTTCATAATAATGCAATAGCAGTACCGAACTTGACCGTGACACCGTGATCTGTGTGCAGGCGCACGTGCGTGTTACCAACAAGAGTGTCTGATCTTCGAAACATGCGCGCGCATTAATTTTTTTGGGCGTGATAATCTGTCAAAACACGCGTCGAGGTGTCACGTTCACGTGTGTGTTTTTGTTACCGACAGAGGCCGTTATTGTTCACAAGTCTGAGATCTGCGTCAGTGATAACGACTGACTGCAAAGAATCATTAAAAAACGGTGGGGATTTTTTTAGTTTGTCCCAGGTTTTGGCTGATTTTATTCAAATAATGATGCACATATTGATTAATGCTTGCTGAGTGTAATGTTTTTGTGCATTTGCACATGCAGCAGCGATGTTAGGCCGCTTTCACAATCATCCGGTTTCCGGAATCCGGTTTGCGGTTTCCGGAATTCAAATCTCAAAAAAATGAAATCCGGTTTCCGGTTTCCGGAATCCGGTTTTTATTTTCCGGTTTCCGTTTTCCGGCTGCCGGAAAGTGCTTTCACAATCATCCGGTTTCCGGTTTCCGGATTTGATGACTTGCACGCGGCTTGACAAGTTCTATATCACACACGGCAACCGCATTCCTTGTCCAGCTGGTGGCCAGACATAACGCACTCTATGCGTGTTACAAAAGGAGACTTTGCTGTTTTTTGGGGCCCTGCATTTTGACCGCAGGCCCAATTTTGGGCAACAGATTGCTCGACATATTCTTGAGACATCGAACATCTTATGTGTGTACTATACATATGTGTATTGTGTACCTGCATCTACTTATGTGGTACAGCGGTATGGTATGGTACAACTCTGCGCAGGAACAACACTACACATCAGCACATGAACATGCGCGATGTGTTCCTGATGTTCAAAGTTCGTTTGGGTCTGAAAGCGTGGCTGTTGGCCTTTCTCAGCTCTATTTATTCAATATATTTACGCCACGTTGCAAACCTTCTGAAAATACCGCTAGAATGCATCAGTACATCAGTGATATTCGTTAATATTATAAGCATATAATTTACTTGTGTGCAGACACAAGGAACAAGTCATCACACAAGCAAACTTGTCCATCCCATGACGTCCACAACCCATTATGCACCCAAAACCGGATAAAAAATTAGAACCGGTTCTAAATGGCCTTTTCCGGTTTCCGGTCGCCGGAAAACGGATTTGAATTAGGGCGAAAACCGGAAACCGGAAACCGGATGATTGTGAAAGCAACTTCCGGAAACCGGAAACCGGAAAAAACATTTAGGGAAACCGGATTTGAAGCCAATTCCGGAAACCGGAAACCGGATTCCGGAAACCGGATGATTGTGAAAGCGGCCTTATAGTCAAAGTTTGCTCGCTGAAGTACTCTGTATGTTCTTTTGCATTTGGTCTCGCTCTGTGAAAATATAGGACGAAAGGCATTGATATTTCGGCACGAGGGTATGCAAACTTTTATCACACCCCCGCGTGACGATCAAGCTGCAGTTAATGCAGGACAAATTTTATTTCCATGAAAATGACGAAATTAAAAAAGCAGTTCCAAATTTTCTCATGCGATCACACCCCCGCATAATAATGGCTAGAACCACTTTCTTATAAAGTAATTTTTTAATTCTCTTTCGTAATATTCCACGCAAGCCCCACATAAAAGGTTCATCGCGAGCGCGCACCATGCGTAAAATATTATTTCGTTCCGACAAAAAATACGGCAGCCCGATCCAGGTGTAAACACCGATGATTCATCGAAGACTTTTGCACGCACGTAAAACTGTCGCCCACGCCTCTAGTTTTATTAAAAAAAAGTGTGTGCTTTAAACCTGTCTGCAATAGTTGGTCTTCGCTTGCGCTTGGTTGGTTTTGACAACACGTGGTTTTATTGTGCGGTTGGTATGCCACATCAATTTTTGTTCAACAAACCTGAAATTTTCGTTTGGTCGTTTGAGGTTGTTGCTTTACAGTCCCCGCAGTCCAAATGAAATTTAAGAGCAGACGTTTTACCCAAAATTCCGACAATCATGACGCCAAATACATGCATAATACTCTCTTTTCACAATAAGTTCCTATTTATTCTTATCAACTATGGGTGCACGTGCATAGTGCAACCCACGTTTTACTAAACACAGTGTTGTGCGCTGGAAGATAAAAATTTATTGCGATATGCGAGGCATGTTGCAGCTTGCATTTGCGACATTTTTTAAGGAATTTTATGAAAGCCTCCTGGACCAAAACACTGACATAACGTCTGGTAGGTTTGAACTTACATGGATTATGAACTGGCTGTAGGCACATTCTCAGCTTAAGGTTGAGCCTCCGAAAGCCTGTGATAAAGTCAAAACACGCGACAGTGACGTACTGTATGTATGTGGACTGATAAAAGTTGTCACGGTGCAGCAGGGTTGGGCAAAAAACGTTTTTTTTTCAAAAAATCGTTTTTTTTTAAAAACGTTTTTTTTAAAAAAAACGTTTTTTTTTAAACGCAAAGATGACCAAAATATGCCCCCAAAAAAATTGGAAAACGCTCATGTTGGTTAGAAAACGTGGTTAAATGAAGTCATTCTATGTGTTCTGAGGCAAAATAAACAGGTTTCAACCCTTTTCTAGCGAGTTGCTAAGATCCCATATCAGACCCGCATCGTGGGACCAACTTTGGCCGGGGTCATCACTGAAAGTCAAACTCCGTATATCGACGTATCTCGACAAAGTAAAAATTGGTCGAAAATTTTTTGAAAAAAATGGGACAAAAAATTGATTTTCCTTGATAATCAGGGTACTTTCCCTGAAAAATCAGGGAAAATCAAGGAAATTCAGGATTTAAAAAAAACGAAAAACGACCCAGGCGTTTTTTTTTAAAAAAACGTCGTTTTTTTAAGAAAAAACGCCGTCGTTTTTTTTGCCCAACCCTGCGGTGCAGTCGTGAACGACAACACTGTCCTTTATGTTTCATGCCGCCGCTTCCTGGTTTGGCCATTGCGAAGTGTACAGCCTATTACCTTCTTTTTCGTGCTCTCTGGTCATAAGATGACACGAAAATCAAAGCCAATGGGTGATATTTTCGAAACGATGTAAAGGTCAGTTGGGCGTAAAGGTCGGTGGAAAGCTCGGTCGACAGCTCAGTGTGATAGACCTCGGTGTAAACTTGAAACATTCCACGTTAATAACAGGCAATGTTTCACGTTTACACCGAGCTCCGCCCACCGAGCTTTCGACCGAACTTTACGCCGACCTTTACGCCCAACTGAGCTTTACACCGTTTCGAAAATTCCACCCAATGAAAATATTTATTTTTTTTCCGGAAGTAAGCCCCTTTTGCAAGGCTGGTGGGTTAGCATTTACACCGCGTTTTGGCCGCTTTTTGTCAAACGTATTATACAAAGCATCTCGTTCAATGTGATGGGTAAATTTATATATAAATGTATAGTAAATTTCCAAATTCGCTGCCGAACAGTAAAGTACGCTCCATAGTTAATGTCAGGTTCTAAACCCGAAAATCATCTTGTGAAACATTCAGACAGCCAACGCACACGCAGCTTGCCAGCCAGACAGGCAGCTGCGCGCAATGTTTCAGAACCGCGCATGGTTAGCGTTCGGCATTTTGCGAAAAATTTGTTGCGAAAATTTTTTGAAAAAAATGGGACAAAAAATTGATTTTCCTTGATAATCAGGGTACTTTCCCTGAAAAATCAGGGAAAATCAAGGAAATTCAGGGTTTAAAAAAAACGAAAAACGACCCAGGCGTTTTTTTTAAAAAAAAACGTCGTTTTTTTTAAGAAAAAACGCCGTCGTTTTTTTTTTGCCTAACCCTGCTGCAAGTCCCGCAATTTATGACACAAGTTAGACGACTGCCAACTTAAATGAACCATAGCGTTCTAAAATCTGTGACACTGGTTGGTCGACTAGGTCACTCAGTTTGTACATCACTGATCATTTCGAAAACTGTGTTTGTGACCGTCAACAAAATTGGCTGACCCATTTAACTCGCAGTTGATGACACAAACAATGGTGGTAACTCCGCGGCGAGCGCGCGGCGTATACCTTGGTTGTCGTCAAAGTGAACGAACAGGCTTGTTTTGACCCATTGTATCATCAGAAACGGTGTAAAAAAGTGTATGGAGGCCAGGGTGCTTGTTTTGATCCATTATATCATCAGAAACTGACGGAAATACTGCATAGAGGACAAGGTGCTTGTTTTGACCCATTATATCGTCAGAAACAGAGTGACAACGTGTGGTCACCACAACCAAGGTATACGGCGCTGCCTCCGGCACTTTTTTCCTAGTGAGGTTTTTAGACATGAACTGTTGACACAGATGAAGTTTTATACCAACATGAAGTATTTTCCCACATGAAGTTTTGACATACAATCCAGTAAACTCGTGTTGTCGCGTTTGGCACTCGCATGTGAGTTTGTCCGTTGCCAACAACATTTATGCACCATCAAAATGTAGCTACTGCACTGTGCATGTATTGGTCGCACAATGACTATATGAGAATCCATCCCCCTGATTTTCCTGCATTGAAAAGGCGGATATTTGGCATTTTTTTCAAATTGGACCAGGTTTTGACAAGAACTTTGCGTGCTTATCAGTGAGAAGCACACGTGTGCAGAAGTTTCACCCTGAATTCTGCGCAACCGAAATGGTTCGGGCTCGGGTTACTGTAGCCACGTGTTACATGCTTTATGTGTGAAATCAGTTACAGCACACACACGTTGATCACTCCCGATAAATAAAGCGGGAAAAGAAAGAGAAAATAACTCCTTGTCAAAACCTGATTCAATTTGAAAAAATCGCCAGAAACCCTCCTTGCCGATGTAGGAAAAATATGGGGATGGATTCTCATATAGTCATTGTGCGACCAATACTTGTTTATTATTTGGCGCCATGACATGATGTGACAGTATTTTGAGCTATAGTAAATTTCTAATTTCGTTGCCTCATGCTTTCTTACAGACGCAGGGAAACCGTTTGAAGTCGAAGCAGGCAACAAGCTGGACACGCAGTGAACGAGCCACGCAGCAGACACACACAGCTTGTGTGACTGAAACATTCGAAACGCACGCTTGTTCACTGTGTGTTGAGCTTGTTGCCTCGACTTCGAACGGGAGTTTCCCTGCGGCTGTAAGAATGCATGAAGCAACGAAATTAGAAACTCACTACACCGACAAGAACGAGAGGCTGCAACCAGGTGCCAAAAGGAAGATAAGTTTGAGATTGTGAAACAGAAAGTCAGGTCATGCATAATTATCCCCGTTCTATTGGAGGCTCACATTTGGGTACAGAATGAAGGCGTGCGCACTTTCGGCGAGGTCTGTTGTTGCACCACAAATTATTCTTCTAAGGGCTCTACCAGATACACCCGAAACCCAAAACATAAATTTTTTCTATTTCCATGTTTCGGGTTTTGAAAAAAAGAACCCGAAACACAAAGCATGATAATCGAAAATGTTTCGGTCTTGCCACTTGTACTTGTAGCTGACGTGAACAATTTGTACAGTCAGCCGAAACATTTTCAATTATCATGCTTTGTGTGGAGCCCTAATCGCAGTTGCCTGTGCTGCACAACGATTAGCTCTGGGCAAACTTTGGAACCAATCGAACATGTGCATCCTGGTTATCAACGGTATGCGAATACTATGGTCACTCACTTTGGAACACCATCAATACATGCAATTGTTTATGTGCGATATTGGCGAGAAACCAAGTCATAAAGAACGTGCAGTGCCAATCCTATGATTTTCCAAAGTTTAGTATTTAAAGTTTTTTCTTGAGTTGGACATTGTGGGGGTAATGTGCATGTAACATGTGCACACAGAAAACCAAGATACGACTGTATCATACACCACCCTTTCATTGTTTTATTCAATGCTATCGTAACCTGACTGTACTTGTACTCATCGGGTGCTTGAATTCTCTTTGCACTGGAAAATTCGGTACAGTGCCGATCACCGACAGTTGATTTGATCACGATCAATCACACGCACGCACTCACACAGAACATGCGTAAATGAAATAATCCTATCAATTCGGTGTGGCCCAACGGCAACGTCATACAAGCTCGCCTATTCTACTATAGTGCTCTCACGAACTTTGTCGAACCTTTGTTTCGAAAATTTACACCAAGCTTATATTTGCATCAAAATTATTAGTCTTCTGCACATCAGTTTTGTGGGGATTCTGGTGTCACTGGTGTTACTCAGCGCGTTTCGCTCAATAAAGTACGAAACGAAAAAATCAGCCGGCATTTATCTATCAAACGACACGAACTAATGTGTCAGAATCAACCAACAGTATTTTTCCAATGTTTGATGATTAAATCCAAACCAATATGTAGATGGGGACAAAAAATCACGGAATAAATAAATATCAATAAAGCGAATCATGCCAAGCTCAACAACAATAACTCAGGAATTACATGTTGCAAGCGCTCATCATTAGGATTTGTGCTCTAACATCTGAAATATAAATTGCCATCAAATTATAACACGGTGGAAAGGCGTCGATCACGGATTGTGCAGTAAAACAAGAGTCGATAATGCCTAATACAACAAATGGCACACTTTTCGGTGTAAAAAGCGAGAACACTGGTGATAAATCTACCTGACTAAACAACAAAGCAGCCGTACAACTTCACAGATTGCAGTAGCAGAAACGCGAACTTGACATTGCAACGTTTGATAAAAAGACGGAGTAATTGCAGTGGAATGTAATTCGTAACTGCCGCTAAGTAGTAATAGCTCAAACGTTTCACAATCACAAATTATTTTTTGACTTGAGTAAAACAATTTCGGAAAATCATCGCAAAAATCAAAAATCTCTTTGATGTTCTTCAGGCGATGATGCAGTGGCGTCTTGCGATCTCATACCCTCACTGTGGACACCCTTTCCGGTCATGGACAAAATGGCCTTCACGGCTGGGTCTACGTCGAGCACACTTGGGCGCTGCAATCACATTTTGGTTAAACATGAGATCCTGCATCAGCTTTTGGTGTCTCGCACTGCGCGAACAATGGCATGCAATAATAATAACGCGAAAACACACAAAAATACCAAATGTGAATTGTCAGAGGTCCACCGTTTTCGAGTTACATGCAGGTGACCAAAGTACGAAACCGGTGCCGCACAGACGCAAAATTTTGCACGTAAACTTCACCCATTTATGTTTCATATGCTTGCACACACTGGGGCTATTCGGAAATGTTTTTGATCTCAAGCCCAAAACATGCGCTAAATAAGCCGCAGACAGGAAGGAAGGGAGGGTCTCGTTTGCCAATCTCCTGAACATACTAAATGTAGCATATGAATTTTCGGTTTTGTCAATTTGAAATATTTCAGCCGCACATTGTGAACCGGGTACTCCTGATCTGGCTCATTCGGCTGCGAAAGGACATTCTTCACAAACGTCACCGCGTTGCAAAAATGAAGCAAGCTGATCACGCACGGCGCAGCAGTGGATGCACCGCACAAGCATTTACTTACCGTCGCTGCTTCTTCGGTCTGACTTTCGGTGAGCAACTTTCGTTCATCCACCGCCCACACCTCGACTTGATCGATTGTGAAATTGGATTGTTTCGACAACTGGGGACATTTGAATGTCGACCCCATCGCTTGCGTCTTGCCCGTGCCGAAATCGTTGGACAAATAGAGACCGAAGAACTCCGGCTCGAGCGTGCCGCCGAAACCCTGCAATTGCTCCGGTCTTATAGAAGGATGCGAGAGTATGACAAAAGATTAGTTGTGAACAGAAGAATTTCTAAAAAAAATTATATTTTATTATATAATATATACGTCTTCGGATTAAGCTCAGTTCGACGGTTACTGATGCCATCTAGCTCTGTTTGTGTAAAAATTCTTTAGCAGGTGTCTGGGAACGACGTTTACCACGGCAGGAATTAGTGGCATGACCAGCTCTCGAAATATTACTGCGCAAAAAGGGCAAACACGTGATCAACGTAGGACGGGACTGACCAGACCTGTCGTAGCCGTTATATTTTGTTGCCTCGTGTGGTTGAGGTTTTGCGGTGCGCATCAGGTGGCAAAAGGTAATCAGTTCGCACAAACTGCACTCTGCGGAACAAGATAGGAACAAAAGCTGAAAACTCTCACCAGTCCATTGGGCAACGTTTGTTGATTCCAGTTCATGTAGGCAAAATTCTGATCGTAAGACGTTGCGTGATAGGCGTGGATCGTTGGTCGCAACGTGAACAAGAAGCTTGATTCATCGCCTGCAGTTTTTTTTGAGAAAAAATAGTATACCACAAATTTTATAACAATCATTTCAAACAACCGCGAAAGTTCGGTCCAACGACAAATCCGTGCGACGCGAAGGCGCCAAACAGCCCAAGGTCACGGTCGCGTATGATCAACATACAAGGCCCGCCATCACTCACACGTTTCACCATCATCAAGAAGCTGGCACCGTGTTGACGACTGTAAGTAGATCAGAAATAAATTTTTCGGTCACAGTTTCGTATTTCATAACAGTTGCTCGAGTACAAGATCACACACTGCATGCCCACGGCCTATGAACAATTTGAAATATTTCAGCCGCACTCTGTAAACCGGGTACTCTGACCTGGCTCATTCTGCTGCGAAAGGACATTTTTCACAAACGTTACCGCGTTGCAAAACTGAAGTAAGCTGATCATCAGCCGGCTCAGTGTAACATGTCACCATGGACAAAATTCTGTTTTGTGACCCGCTGTTTTCGTACCCTCTACTTCGTCCGCGCGGTGCGCTGAGATAACAGCAAACACGATGTGAAGAAAAAAGATGCCATTAGAACATGTTTCAGCAGTTTTTACCGAATTCAAACCCCGACCTGCAATACAATCGTCTCCATCGAATACAATGAGCGCGGGACACGTGCTGGGACAAGAACAGCAGTTCGGGCAATGTCAATAGTTCGGTACCGACTGGTTCACATGTATTCGAATCCATTGAGTACGGAATCGAGCACAGGTGATCCGACTGAAGTTAGCATTTCATCAAAATTTTAATTCATTATTTTTGCCAAATTGTGGTCCAGCCCCTGTGGTGTTATGACACGATCGGGGTCATTTTCGGTCAGTATACACAATATTCACTGTGAGTGTAAAGTGGTATAATTCGGAGGAGGCAAACCGACAGATTGGGGTGGGGAGCAAAATTGCGTTCAAAAAATATTCCAGCGTTTCACTATAAAGAAGGCACACTGTATGATGAAAATGGCAGACCTCGGGATCAGCAGTCTCCAGATGGAATGCCCCACCAAACATACGCATCCACATCGCGTGCAGCACGTTGCAGTCGCCGAGGATACGCTCGATTTGCGATATGTTCACGTCCTTCATGTCCGGCTTGTGATCTGAACATTTTTTTAAAAGAAACCAGAGAAAATAACTCAGTTTTCAAGGCCTGGCACCTCGCTCGTCTGTGAAAACAGGCCGAAACGGGCAATAGTCACTGCTGTTACATTATTCAAGAGTTACTCTTGAGGCGACCCTGGCTGCCAGGTGCATTTGCACTGACGATGTTCTGGTGCAGCATCCGGCAGTTCATGAAAACACAACATAGGTCTTATCATAAGACCACAGCGATATAAAAACAATTTAACCGCAATTTTACCAGTGAATCGTCCAACCAAGTAATCGATCAACGTCGTTTGATCCTTGCTGTGCATGTTCAGCCACGTGGCGAATTGTTTTGACGACCGTTCGGCGCGCTCATAGCACATCCACACTTGGTTTAGAAACTGGAAATTATGACAGACTGAAATTGTTTCTGCACATGTGTTGTGCTGCATGAAGGAGGCACTCAGCTGTTGGCTAGTGGTGTTTTGAAAGAGAAAGACCCACCCGCCTGACCAACAAAATAATACCAGCAATGTGACGAGAATGACTAACGAAAGTGCGTCATAGTAACCATATACATGTACAGTATTTGCACATCAATTTGGTTGCAAAAGATACAAATTGCACTTGATAAAAACGCTAAATTCCACCCGTCGTCATCATTGTGAGCAGATTAAATCGAAACAAGTGACTTGCTGCACATTTCTCGTTTCCGTTTCATTTCACATCACACACCGACACTGAATTCCGAATTTCTGTAGAGCCAGAAGTGACGTGTCAACCTATCCTCACATCTCAGCCAACCTTTCGTAATTCAGCTACCGGTACTTCCTCGGGCGCATGCTGTCCCTCCTGTACTTGCAAGCACGCTTCAGCGATCAGTTTGGCGCGATATTCATAGGTCCCATCCAGAGCTTCGGTTATGACGCTGATGAAATTGTGCACTGTGAACTCGGCAGCCTTATGTGAGTGCAGTAATCCGATGGTGAGGAAACGTCGACACAACTGCACTTGTAGTGATGGCGGGAGTTTGTCTTTTGTGGCTTCCTGCGCGACAAAATAGAACTTGTTGCCATTACCATGGGCTTCGTAGATGCAATTTACACTTTGAATTTTTACATTTTGCAAATACATAGAACAAAAAGCTTAAGGCAAAATTCACTCAGGTAAGATTCTGGCCGGTGAACTTTGTGGAAAACACTGATAAAACAGTCGAATTTGCAGCTCGTTAAAGCGGCAAACCGTATATCTCATGCTTGCTTTTTTACCACGCAGTTAGACTGTTTATGTCCAACGGTCAAAAAAACAACGATCAAACGAGCTAAACCACGTTAAAACTGTCAGAAATTATCTTTGAAAAGTGTCTTTCAGGAACAAACGCGAGCTTGTGCCGACTTACGCTCACCCTTTTGATCATGAAAGGCAGTGAGACTGAGACAAGAACCAGCTCGCTGACAGATGAAACCTTTGTGAAACATTTTACACGTGGCTGTTGGTTGACGAGCTTGTTGGATTCTCTACTAAATGTTCTGCCGTTGCCTGATCAAAAGGGGGAGCGTAAGTCGGCACAAGCTCGAGTTTGTTCCCGAAAGCAAATTTTTAAAAATTAATTCTCACAATTTAAGCGTATTTCATTTTGTTTGAACGATGTTTTTGTGATCACTCATCGTATATAGTCACATTTTATTGCGAGGCCTTCTAGAGCTCGTATCCTTGCCCTTAAAAACTTGAACAAAAATGTTCCAAAAAATATCCGAAAACAGCGAGCAGTAATGGCAATAACACCACAATGAGCCCCAAAACTTCATAAATCTCCGAGCAGAATGCGGAACAGCGACTGAACCTTGAATCTATCGGTCGTACAATTGCCCTCCTGACCATGATTGATCTGTTTGAAGGTCTGTTGCAAGGTGGCCGTCACCCACGATGTCGGCAGTCGGCCCGCTTTGCCGTGACTGTGATGTGCGCCCATCAAGTTGATGGAAGGGGGAGGCGACGGGGTCATGAAATGATGAATTAGCTGTTAGTTTGATTTGTGCGGACAGTGAGTTGGTTCTAGTTCTAGCCCACCTCGCCAGCAACGAGTGGTGATTTAAAGGGGTTTACCACCTGGACTCACGCTCAGGCTCACAAGGTGATTTTGACACCGATGCTACCAGAACGCTTGACTAAATTAGTGAACAAAATAAAAGTATTAATGGCAGTGCAACTGCTGAAATTGAGCGAAAGATAAGTTGTCAAGTGGAGCATAAAGCATACCGTGCTTCAACGAGATAGTCCCAAAAGTCCATGATTAAATTTGGAATTCTGCTTTTTATTCCTTCAAATTTAATACAACAGTTCACTGAGCACCGAATCAAAAATATAGATGTGACGCATTCCCTTGTCCTTCTCAAAACGAAAACAGTACTTATGACAAGAAGTGCCCACTCAAACACGCAAAGTTTCGTGAATTTGGCGCTGATATAAATAAAAATTTACATCAGAATCATACATCCGACGATGAAATAAACACAACAAAGGACCAAGCAAGACAAAAAAGAACAGACTCGCATGTTCGGAGCCAATATTATATGCCAGTAGAGGTCCGAAGAATAACAGGAAGGAATAATCACCGAATATTAACCAATAAACATAACAACAATTAGTTGGGTACACACCACGGGATCATTCTGAAATATTGCGCCTAAAAGTCAACTCAATGTAATTAGAATTCGATTCTCACGCAGCAACCCGGAAACGCAACGGTATATGAACCAGCTGCATGGCTACGCTTATTTCATGCACTTTCATGAGCATGAATGGACTAAAGAGCAGAAAACACACGCAGGCCTCGAAGATTTAAACAAAACAGGCAGATATCGTATTTCATTGCAGCAATAATATTGTTCGCATTAGGTATTTACAAAGGTACCAAACAAATAGCGATTCAAATCTTCGTCTCATTGAACATCTAGTATTCGGAGGTTTTTTACCAGTTGAGAGCTCACCAGACCTCTGCTGATGTTTCACAGGACAAAAGTAAACAGCATCTATTTGTCCTTCTCCTCCTCCGCAAACTGGTGTTTGCTGCAGCATTCTCCCTAACGCCGGCTTCGACCATCAACGCGTTATGTTCCGTTCCATCGTTATCCGATTTGACATTTCGTCTATTCGCTTCACGACTTATCGCTCATCGTTTGGAATCGATCTTGCGTCTGTTCAGCACGGATGAATCTGGCAGATTTGAACGTGGGTCGGGTATGCCCCCCACCGCAACCCACCACCAAAAACACAAAAAACTACCTTTGATAGAACTGTGCAGAACATTTAGTAGAGAATCCAACAAGAAACCACCCCCACGGCGGACCGCCTCGTCAACCAACAGCCACGTGTAAAATGTTTCACAAAGGTTTCATCTGTCAGCGAGCTGGTTCTTGTCTCAGTCTCACTGCCTTTCATGATCAAAAGGGTGAGCGTAAGTCGGCACAAGCTCGCGTTTGTTCCTGAAAGACACTTTTCAAAGATAATTTCTGACAGTTTTAACGTGGTTTAGCTCGTTTGATCGTTGTTTTTTTGACCGTTGGACATAAACAGTCTAACTGCGTGGTAAAAAAGCAAGCATGAGATATACGGTTTGCCGCTTTAACGAGCTGCAAATTCGACTGTTTTATCAGTTTTTTCCACTAAGTTCACCAGTCCGAATCTTACCTGGGTGAAATTTGCCATAAGCTTTTTGTTCCATGTATTTGCAAAATGTAAAAATTCAAAGTGTAAATTGCATCTACGAAGCCCATGGCAATGGCAACAAGTTCTATTTTGTCACGCAGGAAGCCACAAAAGACAAACTCCCGCCATCACTACAAGTGCAGTTGTGTCGACGTTTCCTCACCATCGGATTACTGCACTCACATAAGGCTGCCGAGTTCACAGTGCACAATTTCATCAGCGTCATAACCGAAGCTCTGGATGGGACCTATGAATATCGAGCCAAACTGATCGCTGAAGCGTGCTTGCAAGTACAGGAGGGACAGCATGCGCCCGAGGAAGTACCGGTGGCGGAATTACGAAAGGTTGGCTGAGATGTGAGGACATGTTGACACGTCACTTCTGGCTCTACAGAAATTTGGAATTCAGTGTCGGGTGTGTGATGTGAAATGAAACGGAAACGAGAAATGTACACCACAGCAAGTCACTGGTTTCGATTTAATCTGCTCACACTGGTGACGACTAGTCAATTTATCGTTTTTATCAAGTGTAATTTGTATTTTTTGCAACCAAATTGATGTGTAACTACTGTACATGTATATGGTTATTATGACGCACTTTCGTTAGTCATTCTCGTCACATTGCTGGTATTGTTTTGTTGGTGAGGCGGGTGGGTCTTTCTCTTTCAAAACACCACTAGCCAACAGCTGAGTGCCTCCTTCATGCAGCACAACACATGTGCAGAAACAATTTCAGTCTGTCATAATTTCCAGTTTCTAAACCAAGTGTGGATGTGCTATGAGCGCGCCGAACGGTCGTCAAAACAATTCGCCACGTGGCTGAACATGCACAGCAAGGATCAAACGACGTTGATCGATTACTTGGTTGGACGATTCACTGGTAAAATTGCGGTTAAATTGTTTTTATATCGCTGTGGTCTTATGTTGTGTTTTCATGAACTGCCGGATGCTGCACCAGAACATCGTCAGTGCAAATGCACCTGGCAGCCAGGGTCGCCTCAAGAGTAACTCTTGAATAATGTAACAGCAGTGACTATTGCCCGTTTCGGCCTGTTTTCACAGGCGAGCGAGGTGCCAGGCCTTGAAAACTGAGTTATTTTCTCTGGTTTCTTTTAAAAAAATGTTCAGATCACAAGCCGGACATGAAGGACGTGAACATATCGCAAATCGAGCGTATCCTCGGTGACTGCAACGTGCTGCACGCAATGTGGATGCGTATGTTTGGCGGGGCATTCCATCTGGAGACTGCTGATCCCGAGGTCTGCCATTTTCATCATACAGTGTGCCTTCTTTATAGTGAAACGCTGGAATATTTTTTGATCGCAATTTTGCTCCCCACCCCAATCTGTCGGTATGCCTCCTCCGAATTATACCACTTTACACTCACAGTGAATATTGTGTATACTGACCGAAAATGACCGCGATCGTGTCATAACACTACAGAGGCTGGACCACAATTTGACAAAAAATGGATTAAAATTTTGATGAAATGCTAACTTCAGTCGGATCACCTGTGCTCGATTCCGTACTCAATGGATTCGAATACATGTGAACCAGTCGGTACCGAACTATTGACATTGCCCGAACTGCTGTTCTTGTCCCAGCACGTGTCCCGCGCTCATTGTATTCGATGGAGACGATTGTATTGCAGGTCGGGGTTTGAATTCGGTAAAAACTGCTGAAACATGTTCTAATGGCAGCTTTTTTCTTCACATCGTGTTTGCTGTTATCTCAGCGCACCGCGCGGACGAAGTAGAGGGTACGAAAACAGCGGGTCACAAAACAGAATTTTGTCCATGGTGACATGTTACACTGAGCCGGCTGATGATCAGCTTACTTCAGTTTTGCAACGCGGTAACGTTTGTGAAAAATGTCCTTTCGCAGCAGAATGAGCCAGGTCAGAGTACCCGGTTTACAGAGTGCGGCTGAAATATTTCAAATTGTTCATAGGCCGTGGGCATGCAGTGTGTGATCTTGTACTCGAGCAACTGTTATGAAATACGAAACTGTGACCGAAAAATTTATTTCTGATCTACTTACAGTCGTCAACACGGTGCCAGCTTCTTGATGATGGTGAAACGTGTGAGTGATGGCGGGCCTTGTATGTTGATCATACGCGACCGTGACCTTGGGCTGTTTGGCGCCTTCGCGTCGCACGGATTTGTCGTTGGACCGAACTTTCGCGGTTGTTTGAAATTATTGTTATAAAATTTGTGGTATACTATTTTTTCTCAAAAAAAACTGCAGGCGATGAATCAAGCTTCTTGTTCACGTTGCGACCAACGATCCACGCCTATCACGCAACGTCTTACGATCAGAATTTTGCCTACATGAACTGGAATCAACAAACGTTGCCCAATGGACTGGTGAGAGTTTTCAGCTTTTGTTCCTATCTTGTTCCGCAGAGTGCAGTTTGTGCGAACTGATTACCTTTTGCCACCTGATGCGCACCGCAAAACCTCAACCACACGAGGCAACAAAATATAACGGCTACGACAGGTCTGGTCAGTCCCGTCCTACGTTGATCACGTGTTTGCCCTTTTTGCGCAGTAATATTTCGAGAGCTGGTCATGCCACTAATTCCTGCCGGGGTAAACGTCGTTCCCAGACACCTGCTAAAGAATTTTTACACAAACAGAGCTAGATGGCATCAGTAACCGTGGAACTGAGCTTAATCCGAAGACGTATATATTATATAATAAAATATAATTTTTTTTAGAAATTCTTCTGTTCACAACTAATCTTTTGTCATACTCTCGCATCCTTCTATAAGACCGGAGCAATTGCAGGGTTTCGGCGGCACGCTCGAGCCGGAGTTCTTCGGTCTCTATTTGTCCAACGATTTCGGCACGGGCAAGACGCAAGCGATGGGGTCGACATTCAAATGTCCCCAGTTGTCGAAACAATCCAATTTCACAATCGATCAAGTCGAGGTGTGGGCGGTGGATGAACGAAAGTTGCTCACCGAAAGTCAGACCGAAGAAGCAGCGACGGTAAGTAAATGCTTGTGCGGTGCATCCACTGCTGCGCCGTGCGTGATCAGCTTACTTCATTTTTGCAACGCGGTGACGTTTGTGAAGAATGTCCTTTCGCAGCCGAATGAGCCAGATCAGGAGTACCCGGTTCACAATGTGCGGCTGAAATATTTCAAATTGACAAAGCCGAAAATTCATATGCTACATTTAGTATGTTCAGGAGATTGACAAACGAGACCCTCGCTTCCTTCCTGTCTGCGGCTTATTTAGCGCATGTATTGACCTTGAGATCAAAAAGTTATAATCATCATAGCCCCACCGTGTGCAAGCATATGAAACGTAAATGGGTGAAGTTTACGCGCAAAATTTTGCGCCTGTGCGGCACCGGTTTCGTACCTTGGTCACCTTATGTAACTCGAAAATGGTGGACCTCTGACAACTCACATTTGGTATTTTTGTGTGTTTTCGCGTTATTATTATTGCATGCCATTATTCGCGCAGCGCGAGACCCCAAAAGCTGATGCAGGATCCCATGTTTAACCAAAATGTGATTGCAGCGCCCAAGTGTGCTCGACGTAGACCCAGCCGTGAAGGCCATTTTGTCCATGACCGGAAAGGGTGTCCACAGTGAGGGTATGAGATCGCAAGACGCCACTGCATCATCGCCTGAAGAACATCAAAGAGATTTTTGATTTTTGCGATGATTTTCCGAAATTGTTTTACTCAAGTCAAAAAATAATTTGTGATCGTGAAACGAGTTTGAGCTATTACTACTTAGCGGCAGTTACGAATTACATTCCACTGCAATTACTCCGTCATTTTATGAAACGTTGCAATGTCAAGTTCGCGTTTCTGCTACTGCAATCTGTGAAGTTGTACGGCTGCTTTGTTGTTTAGTCAGGTAGATTTATCACCAGTGTTCTCGCTTTTTACACCGAAAAGTGTGCCATTTGTTGTATTAGGTATTATCGACTCTTGTTTTACTGCACAATCCGTGATCGACGCCTTTCCACCGTGTTATAATTTGATGGCAATTTATATTTCAGATGTTAGAGCACAAATCCTAATGATGAGCGCTTGCAACATGTAATTCCTGAGTTATTTTTGTTGAGCTTGGCATGATTCGCTTTATTGATATTTATTTATTCCGTGATTTTTTGTCCCCATCTACATATTGGTTTGGATTTAATCATCAAACATTGGAAAAATATACGGTCTTTTGGTTGATTCTGACACATTAGTTCGTGTCGTTTGATAGATAAATGCCGGCTGATTTTTTCGTTTCGTACTTTATTGAGCGAAACGCGCTGAGTGACACCAGAATCCCCACAAAACTGATGTGCAGAAGAATAATAATTTTGATGCAAATATAAGCTTGGTGTAAATTTTCGAAACAAAGGTTCGACAAAGTTCGTGAGAGCACTATAATAGTAGAATAGGCGAGCTTGTATGACGTTGCCGTTGGGCCGCACCGAATTGATAGGATTATTTCATTTGCGCATATTCTGTGTGAGTGGGTGCGAGTGATTGATCGTGATCAAATCAACTGTCGGTGATCGGCACTGTACCGAATTTTCCAGTGCAAAGAGTATTCAAGTACCCGATGAGTACAAATACAGTCAGGTTGCGATAGCATTGAATAAAACAATGAAAGGTATGATACAGTCGTATCTTGGTTTGCTGTGTGCACATGTTACATGCACGTTACCTCCACAATGTCCATCTCAAGAAAAAACTTTTAAGTACTAAACTTTGGAAAATCATAGGCTTGGCACTGCACGTTCTTTATGACTTGGTTTCTCGCCAATATCGCACATAAACAATGTACATATGTATGGATGGTGTTCCAAAGTGAGTGACCATAGTATTCGCATACCGTTGATAACCAGGATGCACATGTTCGATTGGTTCCAAAGTTTGACCAGAGCTAATCGTTGTGCAGCACAGGCAACTGCGATTAGGGCTCCGCCAGATAGACCCGAAACATAATTTTTGTTCTATTTCCATGTTTCGGGTTTTGAAAAAAGAACCCGAAACACAAAGCATGATAATCGAAAATGTTTCGGCTGACTGTATAAATTGTTCACGTCAGCTACAAGTACAAGTGGCAAGACCGAAACATTCTCGATTATCATGCTTTGTGTTTCGGGTTCTTTTTTTCAAAACCCGAAACATGGAAATAGAAAAAATTTATGTTTCGGATTTCGGGTCTATCTGGTAGAGCCCTTAGAAGAATAATTTGTGGTGCAACAACAGACCTCACCGAAAGCGCGCACGCCTTCATTCTGTACCCAAATGTGAGCCTCCAATAGAACGGGGATAATTATGCATGACCTGACTTTCTGTTTCACAATCTCAAACTTATCTTCCTTTTGGCACCTGGTTGCAGCCTCTCGTTCTTGTCGGTGTAGTGAGTTTCTAATTTCGTTGCTTCATGCATTCTTACAGCCGCAGGGAAACTCCCGTTCGAAGTCGAGGCAGGCAACAAGCTCAACACACAGTGAACAAGCGTGCGTTTCGAATGTTTCAGTCACACAAGCTGTGTGTGTCTGCTGCGTGGCTTGTTCACTGCGTGTCCAGCTTGTTGCCTGCTTCGACTTCAAACGGTTTCCCTGCGTCTGTAAGAAAGCATGAGGCAACGAAATTAGAAATTTACTATAGCTCAAAATACTGTCACATCATGTCATGGCGCCAAACAATAAACAAGTACATGCACAGTGAAGTAGCTACATTTTGATGGTGCATAAATGTTGTTGGCAACTGACAAACTCACATGCGAGTGCCAAACGCGACAACACGAGTTTACTGGATTGTATGTCAAAACTTCATGTGGGAAAATACTTCATGTTGGTATAAAACTTCATCTGTGTCAGCAGTTCATGTCTAAAAACCTCATGCGAGACAACACTTCATGTCCATAGTTAAGGGGAACCGAGCGGTTTCTGCCTTCCCCGAAAAATTTAAAAAAATTTTTTACCTTTTTTGGAAAAAAATTTTTTTTGCCCCACTCTGACTGGAGGGGCTTGGGACATGCGTCTGTTTTGAGATTTTAAAACGAAAAATTTAACAACAACAACTTTGCAACTGCACAGGACTGTACGAACAAGTGCCAAAACGTTAAAGTCAAGGACCACGAAGAAAAGCACATTTGGGCGGGTAGGGCATGGTGTCTTTGACACAAAAATACCGAGTTGAGCAAAACACCATGCACACATGATGTTGAAAGCAGCCGCGAACTGTTTATCACCACTCCCAACAGCATCTATTGTGTGTAGCTCAATAAGAACTTGAACAGTGAGTTGGCATTCCAAGGTATCAGCGATTCTCGGAATCGCATTTTTCCACGTCGTGAACAAACGTTGACGTTGTGAACAAACGTTGCGACACGTGTCGCATTTAACGCAAGATCGGGGTTAAAAGCGGCGTATTGGATCAAAGAAAAAAATTATTTGCACGAAAATTTCTTTGCATAGTGCGGTGGGAACCAAAAGAAATGACGTCATCATCGAACCATCGTGTCACGTTGTGCGCTGTTGCTGTGCTTTTGTGCTGTTGGTGGACGCACGTGGACGCTATCCAGAGTGGAGGCATTGCCGCGTCAGGTTGGATATATCGGTGTATGACAGGTATAGTACACACTCTGATTTGGCCGCTGAAAGTTGAAAGAGTTCAGATTCAGACAGAATATTCCTGTCAACGTACACTATCCGCGCATGACAAGCAGAGTAACTAGAATTTCGGATGCTTGCAGAGCAGTGTGACTGCAAATACCTTTTCCCCATCTGATGCTGGAAGATCTTGTCTCCAGTTTCTACGTGAGCTTCCTGACTCCCAGTTGCACTCCAAAGTTATTTGATCGGGATGCAGGCCAATACAAACCATCAGAGGAAGAACTGAAAAGTGATTGCGAAAAGCTGCAAGAAAAACACGTAGGTGACCCGAACTACAAGGTGCATTACGGTGACGGAGCTTGTTACCAGGTAAACTTAGCAGTTAACATCCAGGTATATTTAGAAAATTTACGTGCATCTTAGGGCGGCCTTACGTAAAACTAGGAAATAGGAAATCTTTTGAGTGTTAAAACCATTTTTTAGGATATTTGAAACGCAACTAGCAAATTAAATGAATTAAATTAAATAGGAAATGCTTGGCACAATCAGCAATACCAAAAGACAGCTAGGAAGTAGGAAATATTTCCTAATTCCTACTTTTTTGAAACTAGGAAATAGGAAATATTTCCTATTTCCTAGTTTAAAGGTTTTACGTAAGGCCGTCCTAAGGGTCGGCCATGTAGATGCGGACTGCGGACATCGAAAAAGTTCAATGTCCAATGTCCGCAGTCCGCATGGTATAGGCAAATACGCCAACACGAGCCCGATTTCGCAGCTGGCAGAATAGTGAAACATTCATACGTGGCTGCTGATTTGGGAAATGTTACACGTTGAAGAATACAAAGTGGAGCATGATGATTTTCTCTTTCTATTCGTTCTGTATACACACCACCTTCGAAATCGGGCTCGTGTTGGTGTGGTTTGCCTGAAATGTTTCATTGACATGCTGGCAACGCACACGTACAAAGCTCACAGCGGGCATATGAAACATTGTTGTTGTTAGATTCCACAGGCAAAGGTTGACACGTTTTTGCCAACTGCCAGTGATTAAGTCGAAATTGTAATCTCGAGCTCAACTAGAAGTTCACTTATAACACGGGGGACCGCTTGTTTCCTTGGACAAAGAAAAACAGGAACACTATACCTGGCCGCACTTGCGGACTGCGGACAATCGAAACATTTCTTTGGTTGTGTTTGCTAGTAAGCATACAACTACAGGGTTGTAAATATGCAAACTGTAACACCATGCACAATACTGTGTTGTCCTCTGCTGTTGCCTGAATCATCAAGACCCCGAAAAAACCCAAAAGCCCCAATAATCAACCTTAAAACCTCACATCGAGCATTAAAAGGTTTTTATCTCAAACATCCACGTAATATCTGCCAACTCACAATAATCAAGTGCCAACACACACACACACACACACACACACACACACACACACACACACACACACACACACACACACACACACACACACACACACACACACACACACACACACACACACACACACACACACACACACACACACTCACACACACACACACACACACACACACACACACACACACACACACACACACACACACACACACACACACACACACACACCGTTGCTGCAGGGTCTGAAACATTTCGGCGACAGCACGCTTTGTGTGCGATCGCGCAACGCAACGTCATTGCCCCGTCACTTTCCTGCTTTACGATTCAGGAAAAAAAATTGACCAACTCTTATAAAGTCATTGTGCGACCAATAGATGCGGACTGCGGACATTGTGGAGATTTTAATTTATTTAGATTTTTTAGATTTAGATTTTAGCGGAATTTAGATTTTTTTCAATGTCCGCAGTCTACCTGGCCGAGCTCCGCAGTCTACCTGGCCGAGCCCTAAAATTGTGTGCGAGCTGACCGAAGAATTTTTAACTTTTGCGCAATTGCCCAGAACTTCTCGAAATGCAAGCTTACGCATCTACAATTCTGATACTACCGGAAAATGCCAAATAAGTCCCCCGCCGAATAGTTCCCCACCGGAAAAAATTTTTCCGAATAAGCCCCCAAAAGGGCTTATTTGAAAAAAGGATTTTTTCGTGCCTCATGAACTCTTATTATAATGCACTTCATTGCACCCAAAAACACAAAAATAAAATGTTCAACAGTGTAATTTTCATGTTAACAAGCATTTGTAAGTGGTTTAAGGCAGCCCGAACGCAGACAGCAACACCGTTTATGAACTTTAGAAGAAAGAAAACCAGATATTGGTCGCACAATGACCATATAAGAATTCATCAAATCAATCCTGATTTTCACGTTCAGTCACTCTTAACCACTGTACTAATTGTGATTTTCACAAAACATCCATCAGTGTACCAAATTTCATTAACATATTGGAAACACTTTTACAAGATGTGGGACACTCCTTTAAAGAAAAAATACAAAAGAATTATTCTCCTACTATACCCATCCATGTACCAAATTCATCAAAATTGAATTTCATCAAATCGGAAACACTTTTACGAAAGATGTATGGGACGCTTTCTTCAAAGAAAAAATACACAGAAACGGGTTCTCCGCTCCAAAATCCATTTGTTCGCCAATTTTCATCAAAATTGCAGTTTATTCCCGTCTTACGCCTAAAATGATCACAATTGTCTGACCACCCTTGCTCATCAGAATACACTGCTGACCAGGATGCACTTGCGCCCCAGAACTCAACTTAGGCTTAGGCTTACGGATAACCATCACACGGTCTGCTGACCAGGTTAACGTCCTATGGTTAACCATTTCTGACCAGGTACAGGCGTGTACTACTCACGTCACGGTGCATTTTCAATTGCGCTGCGCTTGCTTTAGAGAACTCGGCCCGAAATATACAGATCGACGATTGCGGTGTATTCGTGCGTACGGAAAAAAATGGCCAGTCATCGATCGTCGACCAAACGATTCCAAAACTCATCTGCTTCAGGGCATACAAGCCAGCGTGTTTTGGCCAGCGGCTCAAACAAAATGCGAAGAAGAATTTAAATTCACGTTCTTCAACAACACTGGAGTGCTTGTGTCGGCTACGAGCAACATCGAATTTCTCAAACTCGTGAGGGAGGCACTGGTGAGCAACAAGATTGGGACTAACAGATGATTTTGTACATAATACACATATCTTCTTCGATGCGTGACGAATGTGAGGCCTGACAGCACGTTCATATGCATCCAAACATCAGGCAGCTCGAGCCAAACTTCAATGCTCCTTGCATGACCGCCTACAAAGTTCATTTTACAGAGTTGGACTTGTGGTAAAAACGGGGTTGACAAAAAGATCTGGACCGGTGCTCACGTGCCTGCTGACAAACAAGCGGCTTACATCCAAATTGGCAAGGATTTCTCAGACAAGGCGGTAAGTACAATCCGGTCAGCACAAATGGTGCACCTGTAAACACGCAACAGTCACGGGCGCCAATAGGCTTTTTCGTATAGCATTGGTCCACCTGATAGATTTGGGTTTGGAAAAAAATTTGATAATACATACATAGCTGTGAACAGGATTTGGGTCGGGCATTCCAAATCGGCGGTCTACTTGGCCGTACATATAACCAATTTAAGGTGCGGGTTCATGCCACATTTGAGGTCATCTCACCGATTTGCTCAAGATTGGCGCTCTGAATATGAATTTCAACCTAGTTTTTGCATCACCTTTAATGAGGCCGCCGTGACCATGTGGCCGTTCAAAACCCCAAATGGTGGCATGACCTTTTCATGCGGTTTGCGGAATCGAGACATTTTTTTGGCTGTGTTTGCCAGTGGGCTTTTACATACTGTGTTGCCCGCTGCTGTTACCTGAATCATCAAGCGCACTCGCAATATTTTATGCAAACAATCACTTGCTTGATTGCAGTTCCTTTTGAATGTGAATACCCGACGAAATGTATCACTGTATCTAACCTATAGCGAACGTCATTATCGGGGCATGCGCGGTAGCGCATGTCCCATATGGTTGTCCGGAGTTAGTGCCGGCAGAAAAAAATTTCACTGGCCAGTAATTCCACAACAAAGCACCGATGGTTTCAATATTTAAGCACAAGGTGACTTGGGCCACCCTACATCTGCATTCAAAATTTGACGTTGATCGGTACCGGCGTCGTGGAGTTACGGTACCCAACGCCTCTCAAAAAGTGCAAAAACGTTCTTCTTCTTCTTTCTTTCTTTCTTTTTTTTTCCGGCAAAATGTTCGTTCAAAACTCAGGGATACATCGGACGAGAAATCTGCCGCGGCACCGGGGGTTTTGAAGGTCGAGAAACTCGGTGGTGACATTGGTTTTTGGATCCAGTACTTTTCGGAGCTAGAACCGGAACTGGAACCGGAACTCAGTACTTATCCATGCAAATAAGTCACACAATAATGGTCTGATCGTAAAGGCAGTGGGTGCGGAACATAGGTTTTCGGGGACGAGAAATCTGATGGTGGCATTGGTTTTTGAATCCGGAGCTCTCCGGAGCCAGAACCTGAACTGGAACCGGAACTCAATCCATGCAAATAAGTCACACAATAATGGTCTGATCGTAAAGACAGTGGGTGCGGAACATAGGTTTTCGGGGACGAGAAATCTAATGGTGACATTGGTTTTTGAATCCGGAGCTCTTCGGAGCCAGAACCGGAACTGGAACCGGAACTCAGTATTTATCAAGCAAATAAGTCGCACAATACTGGTTTGATCATAAAGACAGTGCGTGCGGTGTATAGGTTTTCGGGGTCGAAAAATCTAATGGTGACATTGGCTTTTCAATCCGAAGCTCTTCGGAGCCAGAACCGGAACTGGAACCGGAACTCAATATTTAGCCATGCAATAAGTCGCACAATACTGGTCTGATCATAAAGACAGTGCGTGCGGTATATAGGTTTTCGGGGTCGAGAAACCCAACGGTGGCATTGGTTTTTAAATCTGGAACTTTTCGGAGCCAGAACCGGAACTGGAACCGGAACTCAATATTTAGCCATGCAAATAAGTCGCACAATACTGGTCTGATCATAAAGACAGTGCGTGCGGTATATAGGTTTTCGGGGTCGAGAAATCTAATGGTGACATCGGCTTTTGAATCCGGAGCTCTTCGGAGCCAGAACCGGAACTGGAACCGGAACCCAGTATTTAGCACAGCAATTAAGTCGCACAATACTCCTCTGATGATGAAGCCAGTGGGTGCGGAACACGGGTTTTCAGGGTCGAGAAATCTAATGGTGACATTGGTTTTTAAATCCGGAGCTTTTCGGAGCCAGAACCGGAACTGGAACCGGAACTCAGTATTTATCAAGCAAATAAGTCGCACAATACTGGTCTCATCATAAAGACAGTGCGTGCGGTATATAGGTTTTCGGGGTCGAGAAATCTAATGGTGACATTGGCTTTTCAAACCGAAGCTCTTCGGAGCCAGAACCGGAACTGGAACCGGAACTCAGTATTTATCCATGCAAATAAGTCGCACAATACTGGCCTGATCATAACGACAGTGCGTGCGGTATATAGGTTTTCGGGGTCGAGAAACCCAACGGTGGCATTGGTTTTTAAATCTGGAACTTTTCGGAGCCAGAACCGGAACTAGAACCGGAACTCAGTATTGATCAATGCGAATAAATAGTGTAATAGTGATCTGATCTCCAGTAATGTGTCAGCTGTTTATGTTTCTGGGGTCGGGGAACCGATGGTGACATCGCTTTTTTAGCTCTGACTTGATTGAGGTGTGAAACAGTAACATGAATACAGTAAAACCACCACAAGGTGAACCTCTACATAGTGAATTCCTTTGTATAGTGAACGAATTATCAGTGTGATCATATGTATTTTCCGTCCACCGAATGAGAAAATGCGCTTACTCGATATAAAACAAAAATACAAGAAGAAAAATGCCTGCTGTCGCGCGGCAAGAATCAGGATATGGTTCTCGGTATCATGCTGGTCGCATATAAAACACCTAAACAAGATTGTTTACTTCCCAAAGTAAAAAGATATCTGTGACTACGCACAGGGGTAAAAGGCGACTAAAAACATCACCGAAACAGAATAAAAGCTTATTTGTCAAAAAATGAACAGGAGTTAGAAAGAGGCATTGCATTCCATTTGAAAAGTGAATTAAAAAGCGATACGCCATCAAGGAACCATATTGCGGCCAATAGCGCAATGAGGCGACGACGGCAAGCTGTCACAGGTTCGATTCGTACCAGTAACGGCATAAAGAGTGAGTAAAACGATCATGCGTTGGCCGCAATATAGTTCCTTGATGCCGTATCGCTTTTTAATTCACTTTTCAAATGGAATGCAATGCCTCTTTCTAACTCCTGTTCATTTTTTGGCAAATAAGCTTTTATTCTGTTTCGGTGATGTTTTCAGTCGCCTTTTACCCCTGTGCGTAGTCACAGATATCTTTTTACTTTGGGAAGTAAACAATCTTGTATAGGTGTTTTATATGCGACCAGCATGATACCGAGAACCATATCCTGATTCTTGCCGCGCGACAGCAGGCATTTTTCTTCTTGTTACGAATAGTGGCTGTATGAAAACATGATGCGACGCAGGCTCGACGCTGATTGGTTTGGTTTTGCGTGATACATTCACTTTCTTACGTCAAGCATGTGTGTAGTTAGCGTGTGTGCGAAGCAGCAAGCATCTGTACACATCAATGCTTCTCACCAGGGTTGGATTAAAAAATTTTTTATTATCGAACTTTTTTTTTAAAAAAAAAACTTTTTAAAATTTTTTTTTTAAAAATCACTTTTTTTTATTCCGGACCCCCAAAAAATTGGTTTCTAGAAAAATGAAATTTCTGAAATCATGTTACTTAGGCATGTTTTGAGGGACACTAAAGAGAACTTCTCCACTGACTTGCATGTTTATGTCGATCACATGCGATCTAGCCCATTTGGTCATAATTTGAGAACCCGCCCGAAGGTAACTCTGTGGGCATATATGACAAAGGGAAGAACAACCTTCTGTTTGTGAATTTGGGGATAAATTTGAAGAGAGATAAAGAGTTACACCACACTCATGTTGTGTGACAAAAGCAACAAATGACAAATCCACACAACTGCAAATAGGCGAGCAAAGTGGAGTCTGTTGATAGCTTACGTCGATAGCTCAATAACTGCACAGTATACGGTATGGGGTGTCCTATATTATACGTGCAGCGATTGTTGGGATGTCTGGGAATGAGTCCATTACAACGCCATTTTAAACTGAAATATAAGCGCCGCAGGCGATTTTTTGAGAATGATGAGCAATAAAACGCATGAAAACATACATTTTTACCTTAAAAAAGTGAGAAAATAACGAAAAAAGGGGAAAAATAATGAAAAAAAGTGGACTTACTTTTTAAAATTTTAAAATAAAAAAAGTGGCCAACTTTTTTTTTAAAAAAAAAATATTTTTTTTTACAAAAAAAATTTTACTTTTTTTTTTAATCCAACCCTGCTTCTCACACAGGTCGATCACCTTTTATCGCACACCTGCAATGAAAATTCTCAAAATCGCGTATTCTAGGTTCACAAGTAAGTGATGCTTGGCATAAATTGCGCACGCGCTTGATGATTCAGGCAACAGCAGCGGGCAACATAGTATTTACGTGCGGCGTGTAATGTTCTCATAGTGACAAACCCGGTATAGATAGTCCATGCATGCTGTTGCCTGACACACATATTGTACATATCAAGCGCACCGCTTTTACATTCCTTGAAAATAAATTTTCCACGTAAGAAGTGTTCACAGAAAACTTATTGTGCTTTTACATGTATCCCCGTATGCACCCCATCCATCGTGCAGAGCAAGGCCCTACAATCCTACAGCCACAGTTGGATCAAAAAAATTTTATTATCGAACTTTTTAAAAAAACTTTTTAAAATTTTTTTAAGAGTGTGGGGTGATAAAAATCGCAAGGTAGGGTCCACAAAACTGAAATTTTGGATATCGATTTTTTGATGGGAAATCAGTTCAATGATGGGATGGGAAATCAATGGGAAAACACCATTTCAAACCAAAATATAAGCGCCGCATGCAATGTTTTGAGAATCATGAGCAACAAAACGCATGAAAACATATCTTTTTACCTTATAAAAATTAAGAAAAGAAAATAACGAAAAAAAGGAGAAAAAAATAATGAAAAAAAGTGGACCTACTTTTTAAAATTTTAAAATAAAATAGTGGCCAACTTTTTTTTCAAAAAATATTTTTTTTCAAAAAAAAATTTACTGTTGTTTTTAAATCCAACCCTAGTTTTGCACACCCTGTACTGTTTCGTCAGATTTCAGAGATTTTCGAATATTGCATGCGGAATTGGGTGTTGCAGTTTTTTTTGTTCGCGCCCGAGCGCCGTAAGCGCCTAAGCGTCCGCGACAGATTTTGGCCCGCCATGTCGGTTGCTTCGATGCGAAATTTGTGTCAGCTGCGCAACATAGCCAGCGTGTTGACGTGTGTGGAATGTGAGTGCGACTGCGCTTGCAACATCCATCCATCCAATTTACATACAGGAGCGGTTAAAACAACGCCGAGAGGGACAATTCTTCGTTTGGTTGGAGAACGGCACACCGGTCCCCGATGAGTTATGGGATGACGATCAACCGGAGAATTTTAACGAAAAACCACCCAACGAATTTTGCGGGCTGTACTTTTGCAAAAAAGAGGGCTTGCACGACTTCCCTTGCGAAGGTCATACCAACGCAAACATAATCTGCAAATATCAACAAATTAGGGGTGGGTTTATATGATAGAATTGTACGCATGCGCGCTGCGACCGCAGCATTTGATTTGTTTGCTTTCTATGAAAAACGGCATGTGCTCTGCACCATTTTTCGTGCAAACACCAACTAAAACTATTGCTGAAAACGCAGTGCACTGGCTTGCATGTGGGGTTATAAGTCAGTGGTTAATAAAAATAATTAGAACCCCATTTTTTTTAAAATTTATTTAAAAAGATTTTTTATTCCTGCCGAAAACTGCCCGAAACGAAAAAATGAGCGCTAGTGCCTTGGTCATAGTGGAAAATGGAAAATGGGAATGAAAATATTTTTCCATGTCCAAGTTTTCCATTTCCATTTTCCAATACGACTAAGCTCATACAAAAAAACAGAAAGTGAAAATGACCTTTTTCTGTGTCCAAGTTTTCCATATTGTCGTCCCGTCCACATAAAAAGTGCCAACTTTTTACCTCAAAAAAGGCCATTTTTGGACATTTCAGCCCATTTTGGGCAACTTTTTTTTAATAAAAAAAGCAAAATCTGAGTATCAAAATTTTTTTTTAAATTTGTTAATTAAGAAAGTTTTTAAACAACCCTGCCCACTTGGTGTGGGTGCCTTGGTGTGGCTTTGTGACACTCAAGACGGCAAGTCTTGGATGCAATTATTGCCTCTTGGCACACTACCAATGTGACAAACACTATAAGGCCGCACTCAGACAAACTCGAAAAGCGAAAAGTTCAGCACAACAGCAACTCCTTAAAGCGGGGGTCCAGGCAGTGGAGTCACTGCGCCAAACTTGTTCAACTTTTCACAGGTTATACTAGACATTAATCTCAACACAATTCAATTTACAGAACTTTAATCGACCGAAAACAGCGTCGTCTAATCGACCGAGAACAGCGTCGTCAAAGGTACTAACTCGGGAACAAAATAAATTTCGGACCAGCTGCCCAAAAATGACATTTATAGCGTGTGAAAATACGTCACCAATCTCTTTTTATTCGCTGGGTTACGGTAGTTTCAGAACTGCACTGGGTAAAAATGTTTCACACGTGCCAACTCAACGTCAGGAGATAAGCGCACCAACATTTGGGGAACAAAACGCTTGATGACCACGCTGGTTTGGGCTGTGCTACCGTAACCCAGCGAATAAAAAGAGATTGCTGCCCTATCTTTACACGTTATGAATGTCGTTTTTGGCCTGCTGGTGCGGAATATTTTATACTCCTGGGTTGGTACCTTTGACGATATCGTTCTCGGTCGATACTGAGGCTACCGATTTCATATAAACTGCACTATATTCACATGAATAGCGACAAACGGATCTGAGGTTTCCAGCAAGTTTGGTGACGGGACCTTACTGCCTGGACTCCCGCTTTAACCACGGCCTAAACCACAGAGATGCTCAAAACAAATGTTTCAAAGTCTGTTTGGCGTGCGCTGTGGATGATGACTACGCTGAAAAAC
The DNA here is from genome assembly GCA_030248065.1 of Rhynchonema sp. JSB1_4. Lineage (NCBI taxonomy): Eukaryota > Metazoa > Nematoda > Chromadorea > Monhysterida > Xyalidae > Rhynchonema > Rhynchonema sp. JSB1_4. The sequence continues at coordinate 52,428 of JASAMV010006671.1, forward strand.
TTTTTGCTTTTCGCTTTTCGCGTTTGTCTGAGGGCGGCCTAAATTTAGGGTGAATATAAGGCCGCATTCACAATGCAGCGGATTAGCGGGCCCGCTTTTCGCGCACGCTTCTACATTGGATTGGAGCATTTCTAACCAATAACAGAAATAGGAACAACGATCACGAAAATGGCACGAAAACGGGTTAACGGATCCAACCACGAAAATTGAGAAAAAAATAGGCCACACATGACAAACATTGAAAATGTCCAAAATCGCCTTTCGTGATCACACATTTAAGGAAAAGGAGCTGGCAACGCAGAACAAAGCTGAAAACAAGATCTAATTGCGTCGACAGTGGTTGTGGTACTGCTCCGAGTAATTGTTGTATTTTTGCGCAAAAACTTTCTCTCCGACATAAACAACATAATCGAGCAAAATTGTTGATTTGAGATCTAACCCAACCCAGGCCTGGGATGCTTTTTGTCTTTCTCTCAGCACAAACCATGCTTATTTTACTTCTCGGCACCAAAAAACTAAAAATTATCCACTGGCCAAAACATAATAAATTTCTGAACGTGCGCCTACGGTGTTAATCCGCAAAAAAAATAGAACCAGTTCTAATCGTGAAAAGCGGATTCGCGGGCGCGCTAATCCGCTAATCCGCTTTGCACTGTGAATGCACGCACGCGTGCAGCGGATTAGCGGCTTAGCGGGTGTGAAAAGTTGCTCGCCCGCTAATCCGCTTGCATTGTGAATGCGGCCTAACACCCAATCACTGCTTTCGGATCTGTTGCATGGATAAAGGCATGCCCAGTCAATACGTGTGTAATCACATGAAAGGCCCTGTGAGTGCGTGCACAATGCATGGATGCCACAAAACAACTATTATTGCACCCAATACACCCATGGTTGGGTCCGGTGATGTAAATAGTTCAATTGTTATGCAAAAAAGCACTTTTAGAGCAAAAAAGTACAGAAATTTTCGCCCTGTGAAATACATAATTTAAAAAAAATTTCTACTTTTAGAACGATTTTAAAAAAAACTGGTTTAAAGTACCTATCAAGTCTTCTTGCCTGTGTAAAACCAGTTCCCTGCACAGCCTATTGCTCGAGCTGTGGGTATTGGTCGCACAATAACTTTATAAAAATCCATCCAAAATTTTCCTGAATGGGAAAGCACGTCTGGCTGCAGATCACAAGCGTCCTATTTATATTTTTTCCAATGCAATTTCTGCCGGTAGCACACTCACTGTGTTCAAGATCAAGCAACCAGACTATGCGATATCAGAAGAAATGTCTTTGAAAAAATATAAATGTGAGCTGTAGAAATCGCGACCAAAAGAAATTGAACGGTATATTGCAGACAGTGCATGCAACAAGCCGACGATACCTGCAGGCGTCAAATGGCCAGAAAACCACGAACCAAAAAATTTCATACTCCACAACCGCGTTGTTAACGTGACATGCGAAGTTGGCACAACGGTCGACGGCCTTGGTTGGTTAAAGTTACAATATACTCGCATTTATTTTGAAGGGTCATTTTTTACGTTTCATTGCGATTACCTACTTTAATCAGGTCAAAAAGGAGCCCAAAAAGTGTCGTGCGTGCATAGCAAGCTGTCTGTCGATGGTGTCGCAGGCGCCGGGCTGAAAGGCTGTTTCAAAAGTGCGCTCATCATTTTTATCGTTTCTAAATGGAAAATTCGGCTGACGTACATAGCTGGCGGCTGCCGCGTCTTTGCAGCGGTCAATTACAGTCAGCGTGTCAGTCATCTGTGAGAGTATTTATACATAATGCAACGATTCATGACGTTTCAAGTCCCAGGCGTATCGCCGACAGTGTATATCAAACAAATGAATGTGTTCCCATTTCCAACATCAAAGCAATCGAATATCGCAGGTTGCAACACAAAAGAGCTGCACGCAATATCGGTGCCGGACATGCAAGACGCCGAGATTTACCACGACCAAACAAAGAAGGTTCAATGTAACAACGACTTGTTTTTCTCAGGTGTGAACGTTAACTGGAAACTGAAGAATGTCCGCACCAATAAAATGCTTGCGAACGAACATGTGCTTTTAGATGGTGAAACAACGAAGAACTTGATTTGCAAACATGGCGTGTGGAAGGAAAGCAAAAGTGATCATCAATTTTCGGAAGTCAAGTCGTGCGCCAGTGAGTAACAATTTTCATTGCGTGTGCGAGTTTTCTTGTGATGTGATCTGACGCGCATCGTGTAATTCGTAACCATTATTTTAGAGAAACTTACCACCTCATCAAAACAAGTCACAAGTGCAACGTCCGCCACACCAACAAAAGGCTCAAGTACCACATCCAGCACTGCAGCAGCAACAAGCATAACAGAAGTCCCCGTGAAGAGTTTGTCGTTCTTCATGCATTTGTGCAAAGAACACTTCCCTGTGCTTTTTGCTCACAAGCTTGACAAAGAATTATATATTCTTCATCTAAAGTCGGGGATACTAATCGGATCAACATAGGCGATGAAAGACACAAGCACGAATCATTTCAGGCTCATCTCCTGGCGCTGGCACTACCTCGTCCCCGGGCGATAACTCTAGCCGTCACTCAACCGGTAAGTTACAGCCCACATGTCTTGTTTTGACAGAATGGAGCTGCGTTGTACGTCGGTGGTAATGAAGACCTCCACATTCTGCGTGCTTGATGAATTAAACAAAGACGGGTACGATTACAAAGATGGTTTCAGGATCCACTCCAAAAAGTAACACTGCCGAACCGATCACTAGCGATGGCTCGCCAACCAGCAACACACAAGGTTCGTGTCAAATTTATTTGCACTTCTAGCTGTGTTGTGACAGAATAGAGCTGCGTTGTACCGACGGTGGTAATGAAGACCTCCACAATCTGTATACTTGTTACTTTCAATCTAAACTTTACCCGGTACTGTATGCTTGATGAACTAAACGAGTATGGGACGATAACGACCACACTAAAATCGTTTCCAGGATCGACACCTGGCGGCAGCTCGGCAGGCACTCCAGCCCCGAACTTTCCCGAACTGCAGAACATGACAAGTACGGGCCAGCCTTTCTTTGGAACCTTCTCATGAATTTAAACCCCGATTCCGTAGTGTTCAACCATTCTCAGTCAACAAAGAAGAGTTTGAGACTGAGAAACCGTGGGCGTCGGCGTTGGTCATCGCCATCATCTTGTGGGTGATCGGAGCTCTGTTTGACACGGCATTCTTCATTTGGTTCTTCCGAACGCAAGGAGTTGACGACGATGTAGTTGGTGGTGAGGCTTAGCAACTATAAATATGCATTTAGATCGTGGAGGTGTGTTATCTGCTATTGAAACTTCCTTGCGTGACTTTTTATTGGTTAATTCTTACAGTACACAATGTTGTCGGTGTTTTGTTGTTTTCACTGAGTCTGCTACGGCGTTTTGTTTGGAGCGTTTGGAATAGAACAGTGAAGAATATTTCTGGCTGTCAATAAGGATTTGGTAAGATTGAGTTCATTTTTACGGATAATAGGATGGACAGCTGTTTTTGTACTGACAGCTGTTTCTGTATTTATTGCGATGAACTACAGTCCTGATCCATGATATAAGGATGTTGAAAAAAAGATGATAGTGATGGCATTGAATTTGAAATTGGTTTTCACCGATACTCATCATTGTGGTTTCTTCATTGTCCACAGTTCATGATTCTGGTATGTACAGTATATATTATGTGTTAGTAATGATTTGATGCTATTCATTTTTTGTGCACTGCAGTTTTCTCTCATTTAAGTATGTTTTTTTGATTGGGAATGGATCCAGTTAATAGTTGTGGTTTAATTGATTGGCATGAAATGAACAAAACTTGGACTGTCCTTCCTTTATCAATCAATATCAATTGCTGTGCGAATCACAAGACTATTAAAAAGTTAAGCTTTGGGATTGAGCTTGTATTTTGTAGATCCCATTGCTATAGCTATTTTGCTGTGAAAAAGCTTTCAGTTACAATTTCGTTGTACGTAACTACATAGGTTAATTGAAATTTCCGAGCGAAAGTAAACATCCACCACAATATTCTTAATGTCTGCATAATCATGATGCGATAAATAAAAAAAATGAGTTCTAATTTTTAATCTTCGTCAGCACATGTAGATATACATATTATATACATGTACATCCTTATTTTCAACATTTCCATTAAGCAAATGCAAACATTACAGGACAATCGCACAAAGTTTAAGACTAGGCATGGCTTGCTTGCAATCTTTCTCAGTGGACCACTGACTCGTTCGAGCCATTTTAGCTTTGTGTTGCAAATTATATAACTATACATAATGCATAATCAATGAACCGTGTCAACTTTCAGGATAGTAGTCGTAGTGCTTGTCCGCAAAGTTGATACGGCCGAATAAAGTCAAATGGACTTTTATGCGCTGTCTATCTTTTTCTTCGTTTCGGCAGTGTTGTCAATAACAGTCTGGTATCCAGCGGTAGATGACGCATTTCTAAACTCCGGGAACACTTCCATCGGCGTTTCAAGATCAAATTTGCGGAATTCCTGTGCCAATTCCACGGGTTCGTAGACGATGCGACGCACTTCGGGGTCGTACCGGACCTGAACACAACACTGGGCTTCCATTTGCTCGGTTTCAAGTTCGAATGCTAAACTGAATCAAAAAAATTGCATAAAATAATTGAATACCAAATCAATTTTTATCCCCTTCAAAAGATCACACCTCTCGATAGCCGGTCAACGGGAAATCTTTTCGTTGAGCGTGACCCTCGAAGCCATAATCGCTGAGAATTCGTCGCAAATCTGGGTGGTCACGAAACCAGACCCCGTACATATCGTACACCTGCAATGTGATGTTTAAAAACGTTTATATGTTCATTCAGCTTGCGGAACATTTGTCAATCTTGAGCACCAGCTAGTCCTGAATTCAATAATTTGGTGAGTAGAAGTTTATGCACCGCACAACGTTATTCACGTATGTTCTGCGAATAGAACAAGGAGACTCCATCTCACCTCGCGCTCAAACCAATTAGCGCCCGGGTAGAGCGCACAAGCGGAATCGAGAGGGTTCAGTTCGTCTGTGTACGTCTTAACACGAATTCGTGCATTGTAGCGAACGGATAGTAATTGGTAGACAACCTGAAATCAAAAGCACCAGAGTTACTGGATGAGATAGCGGACCACAAGCATTTTATGACGGAGTGGGCACAAAAACCAAGAAGTGTTTGGTCCCCGACTCATTGAGGACTTGAGAAGCACGCTGATGAAAACTAAAATGCGCGCCGTAAACTGGGACCTTATTCGTACACGCAGATAACCTTTGTTTAGTTATAAAAAGATCTAACTCACTTCAAATCTGTTGAGTCTACTGGGAACATCCAGCGCAGTGACGCACGTAATGTTTGTGAACTGTGCGGCGTGGTGGCCCCGCAGAAACGACAACACGGGCAGCACACCCGTTGGTGCGATCAGGATCTCCAGCTCATCACCTGCGGCAATCTGCAATTGACAAAAACGCTCATTGTAATTTTGACAAAATTTGTAGTGAGGTGTGTATTTGTCTAACTACAACGAAAGTCGTTTCTCCCCGATTTGAAAAAATAAGAGATCAGATGTAAAATTAGTGTTGTAGTCAGACTCGGGTCGGGTATTGCGAATTACCCCAGCGCCAAACAGCTAGGAAGCTGATAAAATCCAAAAAAACACTAGATATTGAAATAGCCAGCCCGTCCGAGATCACCAGAAAAAAGAATTTTCAGGGGTGTCTTGGGCAAAAATTAGCTCCAAATACTTCCATGGCCAAGTTACAGCTGCAGTTACACCAGTGTAGTTCCTGGAGGAAGCCTCCTCTAAGGTACACTAATATCCCCGACCGAGGTACACTAGTGCACCAATTTCCCCAATTTTGGCCTAAATTAGGCATATTAGGGCCCAAAATAGGTGACTTTTAAGTCAATGTTGTCAAAAGTTGAAAAAACCCTTTTTTGAAGATCTTTTTCCAAAAACAGAACAAATACAGAATGTCAAGTTTGCTACTAAAAAGTGACTTTTTCTTGGATTTGGGTCTTCCCTCTCCCTTCCCTCCAGGGGGTACACTAATTTCTTCTCCAAAAAAGGAGGGAGGTCCACTAATTTCACCGCCGGACCGTCTGAGTTACACCAACTCTGTGCAACCTGCGCATACATTTCAACTTCGGAGTACTGCCACATTTTAAAAAAGTCTCCTTCGCGCCGCGTCAACTACAAAACCATTGAGATACATAGACCGGAACATTGGTTCAATGAAAATGAAAAAAAACGAACTTGAACTTTCTGCACATATTTCGGCAGACATTCGCCGACGTAACGGCCGAACTCCTTGATTGTGCTCACTTTTTCTTCGTCGATCTTCCAAATCGTTGCTGAAACGACGGACAGACGACGTTGATGTGTGACGTGAATGTGACGGTCCCAACTAACACCGAACTCGCTCCACCAGGGGTGCATAGTTCGACGAATCGTATATGTAAATAATAGTACCCTCCCTCCCTCCGCGACTATCGAATCGAGGGGAAAGCAATAAGTGCACTCTTACGGGTCGGGGTGGGGACACTATTCAGAGGAAATTTTCACTGTCTAGGCAGCAAAATAAAATTTGACATTAAAACCGCATGATCGCTCTCGCTCATGTTAAACGGTCGTTTGTGGGTTGGATGAGTGAATGCGGTACTCTCGGTTGGTGCTTGCGGGTTCTGTTTGACTCCGATGGTGGCTAGGCCTTTGGCTGGCTGGGCTCTATCTACGAATGGTGCCGGGCCGGTGCGGACAGAAAAACTGATCAAGTAAAAGAGAGAATCTGACGTTTTTTCTTCGGTTCCTTCACAGTTGACGAGCTTGTTGCCAATGTAGCTGTTTGACTGAACGCAGGAGTGGCAGCGGTCGTGGCAACGCCGATTTTCAGCGGATTCACGGCGCAAATAACGCGGGCTGTCGGACGAGCCAAAAGCATCGTGCGCAAACGAACGTTGATCGAAGACCGGCCGATCAAAATTGAAGAAAATTAGCAGCCCTTACCTGTAACGTTTGTAAACTCTGCAACTAGTAAGTGCGTCTGTTCAAGTGAACCAAGCTTCCTATCTTGTCTGTTTGTGCTGTTTTTTTTTCACTTCAAGCAATTACATACTTTGCTGCCAGAGATGTAAAGAAAGCTTTGTCCAGATTTTCCTTTTTTTAAAGTTTTTTTATAGTTCTCCAACTTCAAGTCATAGACTTCCCTAAATATGTACAAAACGGGACTACTTGGGATCAGGTATACACAAAACACAAGTGAGGAAACAATTACCGTGAAATCTAAAATACAAGGGGGCTGTATATTTTCATTGACCCCTTTTAGGGGGAGGGCTGTATTTTTCGCTGCCTAAAATCTCAAAAAATGTTCCCAAAAATGCCCCTAAAATGGAGTCCTGTCAGGGTGTTACTGGTCATTATTGAGTGTTTTTAGGTGCAAATCTACCATAAAAAGCTTTACGTCATCATATACTCAACCACAAACGTTGTACATAATGTGTCTTACACAAGAACTTGACTTTACGACCCCCAAGCGAGGAATTCCAAGTTGGGGGGCTGCATTTTGGGGGGCTCTATTTTTTCACTGTCCCTTTTAGGAGGGGCTGTATTTTGGGGGGCTCTATTTTGGGGGCGGGCTCTATTTTAGGGAATACGGTATGCGTCTGAACTGAACACCAGTGTAGTTCCTGAGGGGAGGGGGTCCCCCTCGGGTCCGTCTGTTCCCCCTCCATGGTACGCCTGCCCCACTGTTCCCCCTCCGGGTACGTCTGCTCCCCCAATTTTTACATAAAATAGGCAAATTTTAGCCTAAAATAGGCATTTTTAGGCATAAAATGAGTGACTTGTGGTCAATGTCGTCAAAAATCGCCAAAATACCTTTTTTATTGAGATTTTTTCCTAAAAGGGGCAAAAATGAGCCAAATTTTAGACCTCAAAAAATGACTTTTCTCCAAATTTGGGTCCTCCCCCCCTTCCCCCCAGGTGGGTACGTCTGTCTATACTGGCAGGCGAAAAAAAACCGGTTTTTTTTCCGGAAAAAAACCGTTTTTTCCGAGACCCGAATACTTTTCCATTTATTTTTCCGTGGGTATCTTTTCGGTTTTTAATCGGAAAAATATCGGTACTTTATTCCAATTTTTCTAAAAAATTGTAATGCAAAACTGATGAGTTTTTCGATTTCAGTGAAAAATTGGCTCGAGCACGAAAATTAACCGGCCCAAAATGGGCCAAAAAGTGTGTAAACCAAGTGTTTTCGACCAGTGTAGTGGCAGGCAGATGGTTGCAAGGTACCCTTGGGGGGGATGGATCCACATGGTTGCAAGGTACCCTCCTACCCAGCCTCCAGAAGGTTGCAAGGTACCCCTGGGGTCCGAAAAAAGGGTGTCTTTTGCATGCTTTTTTCTGCAAAATTGGCCGAAAAAATGGTACTTTTTTGCATTTTGGCCGAAAATTTTCCCAAAATAGCTATTATATGGAGGTTTGCGCGCGGAGCGCGCGATTTTTGGGGTTTTGAGGTCGAAAAACACCCATTTTTGCCTATAAAAACCATAAATTTATGGTTGCAAGGTACCCTCCGGGGTGGTTGCAAGGTACCTACCCTTCCCCCCCATCCCCCCCAAGGGGTGGTTGCAAGGTACCTACTCCTTAGGGGGGGGGGAATCCCCCCCATCCCCCCCCACGGCCACTACACTGTTTTCGACTGACTTCAACACTCTTCAGAAGCACTCTCGTCACTTCGAACAAATTTTGCACCGAAATTGTTACATTTTTCGAAATTACGTTCTTAAGTACTGGAAAAGTATTTGAAAAAAAACGGTTTTTTTTTCGGAAAAAAACCGTTTTTTTCCACGAAAAATAAAAAACGGTTCTTTATGACAGTATACGTCTGTCCCCCCTCCGAAGAAAAGGGGGGTACCGCCTGTTCCCCCTCCGGACCAGGAACTACACTGCTGAACACCAAAATACCGCTACAACACTGAAACCTCGAAAACGCGGAGCGGAGGATCAGCCTTTGGAAAGGGTGGGTGAAGAGGTGAAGTGTAGTTGCGGATGGAAAAGAACCGGTTTTTTTCGTGAAAAAAACCGAGTCCGTTTTCTTGGACCGAAAATAAATTTCAGTGAAAAAAACCGGGCAAAATTTTTGCCACAGAAGCAGTGTAGTACTTGGTCAGGGTGTTGACGATAGATAGATTGGGACCCGAAATGTGTTGACGATAGATAGATGACCCAAGTCCGAAATCTGGGGGGGTCGACCCAAACTTGTTGACGATAGATAGATGGTGGGGGGGGTCGCCAAAAATCAAGGTATAGTATAGTGCACTAAGTAGGTAATAATGTGTAAATATTAATGAAAATGTTCAATAATAAATAAATAATTAATAAATAATCCGCGCGTAGCGCGCGATTTTTTGCCTATTTGGGACAAAAAATACCGATTTTGAGCCATTTTGAGGCAAAAATACCCATTTTGGGGTCGAAATGTGTTGACGATAGATGGATTGTTCCCAGAATTTGTTGACGATAGATAGATTTGCCCATAAGTGTTGACGATAGATAGATGAATTTGGGGGGGACCCCCCCCACCCCCCCCCCCCCCCCCCCAAGCCCCAAGTACTACCCTGCACAGAAGTGACGTTCTTGTAACCCTTATTTTTCAACGTTCTGGAGGTTCGTCATTGCTGAATCATAGTTTTTTGCTGCTAAAAATTAGCAAAAATTTCTGCATCGTCTGCTCCAGTGACCAGTGCTGTGGCTACTTTTGCGGGGCGGGTAGGGTACATAGGTGGAAAAAATCGGGGCGGGTAGGGGGGTAGTGTACCTGGGATTTTGGGGGGGGGATCCGGTTTGGGGGGGGGGGAGGGGGGAAGATTTTTCGGGGCGGGTAGGGTACAACACAAGTTTTTTCGGGTGCCTGTTTTTATGTACTAAAAAGTGCATATATCGCGCGCAGCGCGAGATTTTTTGCACTTTTTAGGGTTTTCGGTCGAAATTTGGGCATTTTTGACCGAAAAATGGGGCATTTTGGGGGTAAAAATCGGGGCGGGTAGGGTACCAGGGCGGGGCGGGTAGGGGTAGGGTACCAGAGCGGGGCGGGTAGGGGGGTAGCGTACCAGGCCGGGGCGGGTAGGGTACCATTGGGGGGCCCCCCCCCCCCCCCCCCCCCCCCCAGCCACAGCACTGGTCTGCTCAAAGGTCGCAATCGGGCCGGGAAGGGCTGGACCGCGATTTTGGGCTTTTGGTTCGGGCCGGGCCGGAGATTTGGATGCTCAGGTACCATTGTGACCTCTGCCTCTGCCAGAGTTAGGAAAAAAATTTTTCCTCATTTTCTGTCCGAAAAGGAAAAAAGGAAATATTTCCTTCTTTTCCTTTTTTTCCGACCATTTTTTCCGAAATTATATCGTAATGGCATCTAAGAAAAACAACATTTTCTGAACATTTTGTCGACACGGTGACATTCTGGCGAGCCATTGAGCTGAAAACAAGACAGTTCGGTTGTGAACATTTGGATGGAAATAATATATTTTGAGAATAGTCAACCTCGAAAGACGGCATTGTAGCAGAGAGAGACCGGTTTTTCTCAATTTCAGTTTCAGTTGCCGTATTCCCTAAAATACAAGGGGGCGTTGTATTGTATTTTTTCACTGACCCAGAGGTCGCAATCGGGCCGGCCCGAGCTCGGGTGTTTTTGGGTATAAATCTGCAGTAAAAGACTTTTATATACCGTATTGGGACAATCTCTTTTAATTGTCTGTGGAGGAACGTTTTTACCGAGTGAGCACCATTTTTTGGAAAAAAATGCTCGTTTTTTTTCTTTTTTCCTCGATTACCATTTTTTTCATTTTTTTGTTTCCTTTTTTTGATTGCCATTTTTTTCCTCGAAAAAAATGAAATATTTTTTTTCATTTTTTTTCTTACTATCTCTGGCCTCTGCTGCTGCATAAAAATTGGTAGCTAGACACTTGTTGACATGTCAACAACTGTCCTATACGCAGCGGTGAAATGCATAGTTGTTGACACACGCAAAGACATAAATAACACGTGTGTCAACAACTATGCTCTACCACGCTGCGTATAGGACAGTTGTTGACATAAAGACAAAAAAGACAAAAATAATTGGATGTCAACAACTATGCATTACCACGCTGCGTATAGGACAGTTGTTGACATAAAGACAAAAATAAAGTTTAAACTTTAATAATGTTCTTTTTCTTTATCTGAGCATGCATGAAAGGAGGCCCCCCAAAGCGAGCCCAAAAAACTAACTTGTTTCAGGTTTGAAGTGGTGTTGAAATCCTGGTTAAGGTATGCAAACTCTTCATTGCATGTTTACTGGGCAAGGTGTACCAGCAACCCGGCAAGGTTGTTCCCGAAACTGTATTGGGTAAGCGTGGGAGGCATCTTTCACCCATCTTTGGCAGCAACTAACTGAAATCCCGCGGCGGTTTGAGTTAAACACCTCGTATTTTCTCTGATCTGTTCCTTTCAGGCACAGGAAGACGTGCACATCAGACGGCGGCAGTTCAAAATTTATAGAATAACTCACTCTCAAAATTTGTTTTGCAAGGAAAATATTTTACGATGTTTGTCAGGTGCGCGTGCGATCGCATTTGCGTTCTTCACATGTTGTTCACCTGGCCGAACTGTCTCTGCTCCAATCCGTGCACAGTTGTTGACACCCAACTATTTTTGTCTTTATGTCAACAACTGTCCTATACGCAGCGTGGTAATGCATAGTTGTTGACATCCAATTATTTTTGTCTTTTTTGTCTTTATGTCAACAACTGTCCTATACGCAGCGTGGTAGTGCATAGTTGTTGACACGAAAGACATTAAAGACAAAAAAGACATTTATTATTTTTGTCTTTGTCAACAAGTGTCCACATGCCTAAAAATTCTACTTCTCTTTTTATTCCCTGCGGAGGATTCTCCATTCCCTTCCTTTTCGTCGTTGACTCAAAAACCGTTTGATCCAGCCCGATGTCGTGATCAAGCTTGATCATGTTGTTCACCTCCATTTCTAAATTCCACTAAATTCAAAAAAATTACAAAGTGGATTTTTTTTCATTTGTACTGAATGCATTCCAGTGATCAGGAAAAGGAGTTGAAAAAGCTCAAGCCGTTACACGTCAAGAATATCATCATGCAATTTTTACAAAAAAAGAACCGCGACGTTACTGTTGGCAATCCGTTCGGTAGGTCGACCCTTATGTATATTTGTGTATTTTCTTGTAAAAATTTATTTCTTGCCCATTTTCACCATACGTCCGACAGGTTCACGACAAGTGGTCGACAAAGCAAGTAAAAATGCGCAAAAGGACGACATGGGAGCGAAGCAGTTGCACGGAGCGCTCAGTTTCAAACTCGTTATCATGCTCTGCGGCACACTGTCGATCACCGTGTCTTTAATCCTTTTGATTCAGGTACATGCATATGCTGCTTTTCAGCTTTGTAAACTGTATCCGCTGAAATAAATGCAATTCTTCAGGCCGTTTATGCCATCCTCGGGCTCGATAGTCAGTTGCAGAAAATTACGCACTACTCAGGTTATAATATTCACCATCGGTATCACGCTTCAAGAACAGATCGACTTGGATCTGTGCTGGTCACGTGACTTTGTTGTGCTATCATTACTGACTTGATCAGCTTTGACCATCGTAAAGGTTGTTCCCGAAATCTAAAATAAGCAACTTTTACGCTCGTCGAATTGATGGCATCAGCAAACCACTACTATCCAGAGCAAAAAAGGCACGGCACATGAGCAAATCATGTCGCCAGGCTTGAATGAAGTTTTGCAGTTCATCACAACGACGAAGTGTTGTCGACGATTTTCCTGACGGGTCTGCGTCCGATGGTGTTGGCGTGCGGCACGTTGGGATTCATGGGCGCAGCCGTGCACTTTGGCAACACTGTGTGGGCGTTGGAGCAGCAAATCGACGCAGTCAGTTTGATTCGCGCCGTGATCGGTCGGTTCCATCTCTAAAATTCAGTTTCTTGAATTAAGAGACTGAAAGTAAATTCCATGATGTTTCACAGCGGTGAATGTGATGCTCGGCATTTTCTCACTGACGCTCAGTCCGTGGCCGATGGTGATGTACTTTGACCTCAAGAACTACGACTGGAACAAGGGCGGCGTTGAGAAGCACGATAAATTTGTCGCAGGTGTGCAGTTTTTATTGACATTTTTTATGCTCCAGTTGACTGCTTTTTCCAATGTGGAAGCACGTGTGAATCTGTTTCATTAAGTTTCTCCCATCCTCAGCCCTGATCGCTGCTTCCATGGACTCGCGCCGTGCCGTAGACCCGAATCCGCAACAGCACGGCGAAGATTTCCTCACCCAAATGCAAAAGAAATACGATTGTTGCGGACTGTTCGACTCGTCCGACTGGTGGCAGCACAACAGACCGTTGCCGGAGGTATGATAATGCCTGGGGTGTGCCCATCATCACAGTAATTGTCTTCCCATCAGAAACGTTTCACGTGCTGTGGCTCAATCGCAATGAATATGCTCTTAAATCATATTAGCAATCTGAATTTTACTGCAATGTGTGTTTTTTTTTCAATTTCGACCTGCATTCAGCGTCGGAGTCTTGGGTGTACCAGCTCAATGCGCAGTGAGGCAGCGCTCTGTGTCTTGAGCCGCACGCGACTGAAAGAGACATTGCGCTCACTTTTCCACCGCCAATTATATCCTGATGTTTCAGTCGACAGCCCTGTTCCTTGGCCAGATGATGGGTGATAGTGAGCCACGAAACATGTCGATGCCCTTACAGTGGATGTGCGATTGCACGCAGTGGAAATGGAAAAACAAAAAGGGTGAACCGCGTATCAAGATGTGTCTCGTGCCAAATAGTTGCTGCTCACGGCAGTACTACGGCCGTTGTGAACGCGACGAAAACAGCTATTGTGATGAAAAGCAATCGGTTAATCTTGAAAAGCTTTTTTCGGTTAATCTATGGTGGTGTGTGCTAACGGTCTTAAAATGGTAGTTCCACTCAAGTATGAGTTGGTCCCAAAAAGTAGCTCATGTTGGTTTGCTTACATTTCAGCTTGGTAACTCAGGGAACGAGAAATCGTAATTTTTGATTTTCAAAATTTCCTCAAATTGTATGCTGATGCTGCCCAAAACCTGAACGAAAGAAAAAAAGTAGAATTTTTTAACATCTGAAGAGTGATTGACATGATATGTGGACATAATTTTTAATTTTCTGAGCTTAGTTTTTTGCAAAATCATACTTTAACATAATTTTTTACATTTGTTTCTGGTCACCCCCATTCTTGGCTCATTTTCGCTTGGTCAAGCTGTTGAGCGGGAGTTTGGTATTGGCGTTCATATCTCGTATTGATACCAATTTGGCCACTGGTCAGACAGACCACTGTTTGAGAGATCAACTTGCATCTGAGCGGAGCTATCCCCCTTTGGGTGTGTTCACCACAACACTATTTTTTAGCAAATGGGAGCGATGACCAACAAGGAGTTGAACATTTGCTGTGAAGAGCACTATAAAGACCCGCACAGTCGAGATAAGTATCCGTGCTGTCAGAGGGAGTTGTTGAACATGAATCCGCCATGTGGCGTGATTGTGTCGGAACTCAAAGACACCGAGCGGTCTGATGTCAAGGATGCGTGCACCAAAGGCAGACTCACCTCAGGTGGCTTGTGGATTTAGAATTAAGTGTTCGGCCAATTAAGATACTTTGTTTTCAGACACTTTGACAAAGATCTTCGGCCACGAACAATACTTGATGAACGTGACGAAACATTTGCACGAGTCGAAAAGCATCAAGAAGCGATCATGTCTGGCGGTGAGCTGACCAGTTTAGAGCATGATTTCGGAAAATGCGGAATTGATTCGGATCTTTATAGAATCTAGAGAACATGTCGCAATAAATCATGGTTTGAGCAAACCGCAAAAACACTGTATATGTATTTAGGCCATCTTCGGCACGTTCCGTGACAAGTGTTTGCAAATGATCGTCACAACGGCAGCGTTGATCCCTTTCGTCGCTTTTCTTACCGTTGTCTGGTTGTGGGTGTTGATCGTCGCTGAAAACAAGGCACACGACATGCACGAAGAATTGAAAACGAAAACGATGGACAAGAAAACAAAATGATTCTGAATGGGTTTCGTATTCCTATGTGCACCTGAATCATGTCATGCATTCCTATTTCTGTGCTTGCATTGTCTTGCACAACACTGTGTGAGTATAGGCATAAAAGAAAATTCTGAACTGCAGAAGCTGGAATGAAGGCGTATAAGAGCAGTCCATAGCAACAAAATCATTCCCTGGCCTTAAAAGGTTTGTTCATCAAAAACTCATACACGCGCGGCTGTGCTCGCATTCGGCATTAGAAAGGGTTCTTGACTAAGTGTCTGATCATTTAAAGCCAGTGCTCAGGCCAACGTCCAGTAATCTCCTTCGTCATTGAACCCTAGCTGAAGTTTCAAAGACAAATGCACATGCGTATAGCTCATAGCTGTCATTGTCTGGAATTTATCGTTCTCGTGGAGCCTAACAAACACAATGAACGACATCGTCCTCCACTATCAAAAGTAAGAGACCGCTGCATTGATTTTTTATTAGGAGACAGAGATCGGAAACGGGCCGGGTAAAGTCGGCCCGGCCCGGCCCGGTCGGCGAAAAGTCCGGCCCGGCCCGGCCCGGCCCGGTGGAGGGCTGCAGGTCGGCCCGGCCCGGCCCGTTTTGGCTTGAGGTCGGCCCGGCCCGGCCCGGTCAGCCAATTTTCAAGGGCTGAAAACTAAAAAAGTCCAAAAAGCTGAACAAAATTCGAAAATTTTCTGCAGAATACTTGTTTTCACTGGTTGGTACAGCTGGGGCTGGGGGGAAGGGTAGGTAGGTAGATTGACGCGCCATCGATGCAGTACGTAAGTCGCCGCCCCGGTTGGTACTGTATGGAATAATTTTTGCTCAAAATGGTTTAAAATCGGTATTTTTCACTCCATATAGGCGAAAAATCGCGCGTGACGCGCGAAATTAGCGCTTAAGAGTATATTCTCATCAATATGTAGACATAAATTCCCGGACGACTCCCCCCAGCTCGGCCGGTCGGTACTACAGTAGGTAGGTTGATTGCAGGCAGGCTTTTTTGGTACAGTAGGTTGATTGCTGCAAAGCAAAGGCCTGGGTATGGGTAGCTAGCTACTGCTTCTTTCTTCAAAACGATGACTGAAAAGATCAAGAACTAGGAAATGTTATTGCGCGAAGCGCAAAAATTTTGAAAATTTTGGTTCAAAAAATGGTAATTTCGTTCAAATTTAGGCATACCGGGCCGGACCGGGCCGGGCTGCTTGGCCCGGCCCGGTCCCCCCAAATCTCCGGCCCGGCCCGGCCCGGCCCGGTCGACCAACTCCAAAATCGCGGCCCGGCCCGGGTACCGGGCCGGGCCGGGCCGGCCCGTTTCCGATCTCTGTTAGGAGATAAAAATCTTTGGAAAATCATCCAGGTGCCCTTGATCATCAGGTTTAACCGTTACACGCAGCTGGCTGTGTGTGCATTAATTAATACACGTGTGTGTACCTTTTTAAGGCAAAAATCGGTGTTTTTCCACCTTATCCAAAAAGCGCGCAAACCCACCCATAATACCTATTTTTAGGCGATTTTCGGCGAAAATTTGAAAAAAGTACTATTTTTACCTCATTTTTTGGCCAAAATTGTATCACAAAAACGGTGTTTTTTCGCGTTTTTGGGTGACCAAAATCATACCTCTCACGCTTCCGGTTCCAACCCCGCATCATACTTACCTCCCACACATGGGCCTGCCACTACACTGCACTGACCCCTTTTAGGGGGGCTGTATTTTTGGGGGGCTCTATTTTTTTGGGAGGGGGCTCCATTTTAGGGAATACGGTACCTAATATCTTGATTTTTGTTAAGTTTTCACAAGTCATCGACATCCGAGAATTCGATACGACTTTGATGTTGAAAATGTCGTGTCGAAAATTTTCGACATTATCAATCGCATCGTTTTCGACATTATGTCGGGTGATGTCGAATTTTTTCAAACCCAATGTCCATGTCGATTTGAATAAAATTTGAGTTTGAATTTCAGGAATCGGTCGAGCCCAGTCAAGTCGACAAAAGGAGCTGATTTTATTGAGTGAAGAGTGAGCACTTTGTGCTTGTTCGCCTCGCAATTTCGATGATGACGGATCCAACGCGCAGCAACGACGCACGAATGGTGGCGGCCCGGGTTTTCATTGGCAATTTGCCATCGGACAAAGTTACCAAGGAGGATTTATCGATGGTCTACGGGAAATATGGCAAAATATTGGGTTGGTTGTTGTCAGATTGGACGTTCGGCTTCGGCAGAACGTTCAGTTTTATGATTAACTCAACAGCCTTCTGATTAACGCCTGATTAGCCTTCTATTAGCTGTGTTTTCACATCAGTGTAGTTCCTGGCGGAAGGGGGAGTCCCCCCTCGGGTGCGATCTCCCCCAATTTTTTGCCTAAAACAGGCATTTTTAGGCCAAAAAATGTGGATTTTCATTTCAATATTCTCAAAAGTAGCCAAAATACCCTTTTTATGAAGAATTTTTCCAAAAAGGGGCAAAATAGGTCAAATTTTCTACCTAAAAAGTGACTTTTTCCTGAATTTGGCTCTTCCCCCTTCCCCCCTCGGGGGTGGGTACAGCAAGTCAGCTGTAATTTTAACGGTAATTTCTTCTGGAAATTTATCAGACTCCGGTCCGGACAGCGGTTTTCCGTTTTTACTACGAAAAATGGTTTTTTAGTGGGCGGGTCCCACGGGCCGACGGGCCCTGTGGTGGGGGCTCGATTTTCGACCTTCAGATCGGGTTTGGGAGGAGGTAGAAAACGCCCGACATCGAGCTTCATGAAAAAATTACCTCTTTTCGTCAAAAAGTCCGTACTCCTCGCAACTCTAAGGCATGAAGTTGATCAGTGCTGCTCAGATCGAGACCTGTCCCGATTGGAGACCTCTCCGGAGTCCGAGCCAGCAGAAGTGGGGAATCTTCTTACGGTTGCACATCTCCTCTTAGTCTTGTTGTTTTCTTCCAGGAGTGTCCGTTCTTCGTGGTTTCGCGTTCGTTCAATTCGAAGAGATTCCGAGCGCAATCGCAGCAGTCAACGGCGAACGAGGATCGATGATGCATGGAGTTCGAATTGGTACAATCAGCATTGCTTGTTGTTTTCGCTATTTCTCTCTGTGTTTTGTTACTTTCTTATTACCTGTTTTGTCCCACATTAAAAGACCACTTTTTTCTTGCCAGATGTGCGATTAGCATCAGAGGGCCGTCGTGCGCCCGTCGTGCAACCAACTGCGATCGACAATCGAGCCTTTACCGCGACAGGTCCTGCTGGCACATTCAGGTCAATTTTTTTATCGATTCAACTGACAACGTTTGTTGCCCAGTTCTCTTTATTTATTCTATTACAGGCCTGTAATCAGTTTTGTGCTGCTTGGTGCTTGGTCATGTGTAGGGTTAGAGGTCGGGGGGTACCCGACAGCCGACACCCGACATCTGGAAGTACCCGACACCCGACATCTGACAAAAAAGCCGACACCCGACACCCGACAGTTGCAAAAAAAACCCGACACCCGACACCTAGTTTTTGAAAAAAACCCGACACCCGACATCTGTTTTTGGACCAAAAACAGGCAAATTTTTGCTCATTTGCATCATTAGTGAAATTTTTTGGCTCAAGTTACTGAATTCAAGTATTTTCGCACGAAATAAACACCAAAATGTCACATTCTGCGTCTTCGGAAATATTTGGTTCGAAGAAAATTTTCTCTCAAAATTCTTCTCTCAACAAAACTGATGTTTTGAACCGTAAGTGTCGGGTGTCGGCTGTCGGGTGTCGGGTCCCAAAAAAACCGACACCCGACATCTGGAGGTACCCGACACCCGACACCTACACTTTTTTGACACCCGGCGCCCGACACCCGACATCTCTCTAACCCTAGTCATGTGAAATGTTTCCATTGAGTTATTTTTTACCTTATTTATGCTTTACTGTTGCCCACTGCTTTCGGCCAGCACACACGGCAAAAATGCTAAATCCTAACCGAAGCATCATGAATTCTGAAAAACGAAATGCAAAAAGTCACGATGTGTGTGACCAAGACCGGAACCGCGCCACCTAAACATACAAGTTTGCCATTCCGTCTGTTATGGTGTGCATTCTCATGCAATCTTTCAGCGATTCGCCATTCCCCGTGCCCACGTATCCGCATTTGGTGCCGACCGCGACTGGCACCGTGCCAATCGTTCCGGCATCGGCGGCGGTAATCGACCCACATTCACTGCCATTCGATAGTCCCGATCGATTTGGATCACAACAACAACAACGATCTGGCTATGATTCACAATCACAGGTACCGGTACGGAACTGGCGGTATTGGTCTAAACCCACTATACGGTACGAGCTTCACCAGTACCCAGTTGCAGACCGCAACCCCGTCACGTGATCGCGACTACGATTATCGGGCCGATCGGGACAGGCGACGCCCGGACTACGACAGGGACCGCAGTGATGAGAGGGATAGACGGGACCGATATGACGCGAGGGACAGGAATGGCGAGTATGATGACAGAAGCAGGTCAGGTTGTTGCAATTTTCCTTTTTTTCATTTTTTTTGTGCAATATGTTATGAAACTGTAAGTAAATTTTGTGTGCAGACGCGGTGATCGAGAGCGCGACCGAGATCGCCATCAGGACAGTTCGTATCGGTCGTCACGTGAACGCGACAGTCGATCCGATAGGGAGAATGTCAATGGTAAAATTGACTATTTTTATATCATTTTTGAGAGCCTTTTTGCTGTGTCGACGGTGAAAAAATAATTGCGATCCAGGAGGACTCGAACCCTCGACCTTCGGATAACATCACCGGTGCTCTACCAACAAAACACAATAAATCATGACATTTTTACTTTTTCGCACAATTATTTATAATTGTCCAACAGCCAATGCAGCGCCGCCACTCCCACAAGCTGCAGCGACGGCGAAAACTACGGACGTCGGTGTGGAACGACCATATGACGCGATCATACTTGTGGTCGATAAGGCTGATCGGTTGGTCACTTGTGGTTTATTGTTATGAAACAGGGAACGCAGTTGTCGCACTTAGTTGGTAACCATTTGCTAATTGCAAATTCTTCTGAATTTGTGCATTGTCTAGCTGTCGGGATCAAACATGAAGATGATGAGATACTGAACGAAGAATGTTTTACGAACGGCAGTACTCAAACCGAACACTATTGAACAAATCACTAGCGCGAACAATCAAAAGAAACACAATCATGATACAATATAAGCTTCATACCAATAACAGCAATTCTCATCGTTTTTCAGCACGTACGCCGAGATGGTTGAGCGCCGTTTGATGGAGTTGAGTCTTCAGGTGGATGTGGTGTACATGATCAACGCCGACCAGTTTGACAAGGCCAACGAGCATTTGTGCAAGAAGGGAATCGTCTACTTATTGGCCGTTGAGCACACCAACGCTAAACACGACACTGTGACGCTCAAGATACTGCACGACGAACCTGCCGGTATGTGCCCTTCTGGTGGAGCGACCACCACAAGAACGAGAGACGATCATAACTGTTATCTGCCACTGTGATTTGCATAATTTGTGATCGTCCATGGATCTACCTCCTACAACTGAAGTCTACCGCGGAACGACATCCGATGCAATCGATGCGGGTTTATTGATCGTTCATAAAATTCTGTTTTTAATAGCCTCTCATGCAGCGGAAACAACGGACGATTTAGTCAAGTCAAGTCCAGGTTTTACAATCTGGTCTCAATCGATTGTTTTCTGGCAACACCGGCTGCTCCGTCTACAACATTTGAAGAAAACACGATTCATCTCATGCCCTGCAACTGCCGATTTCTTTTATTTTTTTTTAATTTTCTTGTCACCAATCCGGAATTTGATTCGAATTCTCACCGCTGGATGGGACCAACCGACGCCACGAAATCGTCTCGTTGTTTGCCACTTGCCTGCTGTCTTGAAACCGTGCCACTTTGGCCCGGTTTTTGCTGCCACTGCGCCTTGTTATTTATTTTGTTCGCAACAAATGTCGACGGCTTTCAGTTGTGTTGTTTTTTGAAAACTGGAACCATTTCTGTTCCGCATATCAAACGTATCACAAGCGTTGGCATCATTTTGATGCCGTTTTGGGAAGGGAACGGGATAATAACTTGATTATTGTTGTGATACACAAGACAGAGTTTTGATTTTCCTTCCTAAGGTCATGCCCGCCAATTTGCCGTCCCAACGCGCACCCTTCGTTTCAGTGCATCGCAACATGCCGCTCGACCAGGCACTGCAACTGCTGCAGACCGACTTTTCGCGATATCTGTCCGGTCTACGTGCCGGCAGCGAACAGCCATCGATGTCGTTTTTGTTGCATCTGCTGGCTGATGGCAAACATCTGTCTGAACCGGAACTGACACGAATCATACAACATCTGCAGGAGCGCGCCACACCCGCCAAAATACCGACGTTGCCCGGTATGAAACCGACGCAACAGCAGCCGTTTTTGGCACCCACCGGTTAGTAGCTTTTGTTGGGTGGTTTTTTTTTGTTTTTTTTCGATGGTGCCTTGGTGGATTTCGGATGCGCCAGCGTTTTTTTTTTGTTGCTGCTGTTTGGCTTGGTCGACACTAGGACATCGTTTCGAAGCAGAATGGTCAAGTTTAGCGGCAGGTTTGTTTGACAGTGGTAAGTTTGTGTGATCGTAAGAATGCTCTCAATAGTTCGTTTTGTTGAGTTTTCTTCTGCCAGTGGTTAAGTGACTATTGTGCGATGTGTCCACAAGAGGTTTTTGGTAATCGCATTAGGTGGCGCTCTTGCGTCACAAAACAACGAAACCAACAAGACCGATACTAAATAATGCACAACCACGGATCTGTTCCTTCCTACATTGCAGGTGCAGTGCCAACAACGAACAGTCTGTTTGGTGCAACCATGCCACATCAACCAACAGCACCGGTGTCTGTTGCAGCCCCGTTCAGCGCACCACATCAACAACCGAAACCAGCTGGTGTCCCGAGCGGTAGTAGTACCAGCGAGTTGCAGTCCAAGATTTTCAGCATTCTTCAAGAACAGCAACAGGCCAAGATGCAACAAGGTTCACCGGCAGTGTCCGTAGCTGCTGGCCTATTGAGCGCGCTACCCCCCTCGCTCGCTAACACCCTACAACAACAGGCTCAGGCTCAGGCCGGACCCCCGGTGGTGACCAGTCAGAATTCGGAATTGGTGTCGCGCGCACTACAGAGTTTGATGGCCAACAAGGAGCAATTGTTGAGTTTGAGTGGTCAGGGACAGCAGCAACAAACGCCCCCGACCAACGACACCCCGTTTACCGTCGGAGCCCCAATGCAACAGGTGCAGGCTCTTGGGGGACCAGGGGCCGGTGCTGGGTTGTTGGGTTCCCCAAGTGTATCATCGGCGTCAGGCGTGCCACCTCAGTTCGCGTCCCCGCCGCAGTCCGCAGCTGACGTTGCCTATCAGCAAATGTTGCGCAACCAACAACACCAGCAGATGGTGCAACAACAACAGTTTCTCCTGAATCAACAAGCGCAACAACAACAGCCGTTTGCGGCCGGTGCCAGACCGGCACCCAATCAGCAGCCAAGTTCGGCGGCGCCAACTTTTGCTCCCCAGCAGGATGCGCTGTCTGCTGCCGGCTATAGGGCTGCGTATAGGTGATTGGTTGATTTTAAACATTGAAACAATCACACTGTTTGGGACCGGGCAGTATTTTGGTTTTGTTCTTTTTTCTATTTCGGTTACTAATTGATTGTTGTTCGGTTTCGTCCGAATGGATTTGGTGTTTTTTCAGCGTTCTTTTGACACAAAATTATAGTAAGTGCACACCGCGCTTTGTATAAGCAAGCATGACTGACGGCAAGTTTCGACACATTTTTACCAGACCTTTTCTTTCGCTAGCGCATCGCATTTTTTTCAAAAGTTTTCGGCATTGTTTCCATCGAAATCGAGTTTTCTGACGGGCAGTGGTGTGGTGCTGCCGCTGCGTGATGAAACATCAGCCAACAAGAAGATGACTGATGGATGGGTTAGAGTGATCGTGATTTGAGCTCTCGAAACTTTCAATCAATGGGTATTGTCACATATTGTAACCACTTCGACATGCTATTTGTATTTCAGGCACTGAACTTCGTGATACTGCGGTGTGAAACATCAACTGGTTCAGTTTAATGTAATAGCGTAACTGTTGGTTCTTAATTTGGCAATATGCTTTGCCGATGATGTTTCACAGATGATTAAAGGTTGCATTGTTACGCGGCACGAAGTTCTGTGACTCGTATGTTCCTAATGTGCACCCCTAATTTTCTTCGCGCTAGGTTGTTAGCGTTTGTGGTTTCATTGTGCTCTGAATGCCACGACGACGCGTATTTTATCCCGTTGTTTTGTTGTTGGGTTTGTATGTTTTCGTGATTCAGCGTGAAATGTGTTGGTCTTTTTACGTCGGTCGGTGTTTACCGCTGTAATTACGCGTGGAATCTCGACATCAAACGCATGACACGCGCAGCACGGCTGAACACGCACTTTTACGCAAGAGTTCACCAATCGTGTGCATACAGCTGCATGAAATATTAACGTGCAAACAAACAAATTCAAAACACATCTTGTCAACCATATTGTCGGTGTTGGCCCTTCTGGGCTTGCTTATCCTATCACACAGAATAACTCTCGCTGTCGGGTGACATTATCAAACCTTTCGTGTTTTTTGGCAGAGCTTCGTTTGTGACGTAACGGTTGCAGGACGACAGGAATTCTGATTTGGTATCGGTCGTCCGTATCTTCTGTCCTTCAGTGATCGAATTCGGTACCACCCAAAGATCAGCGGTGCATTCCGGCTTTGTGTCAACAACTGCAGCGAGGTTGGTGTGTTTGGTGAGCTCTGATCAGGAGTGGTGTTTGTTTTTTTGACACCGTATTAGCAAAACCCATCCACCCCAATTAAAAACAAACAATAAAAGAGTTGTGGTCAGGTGTATGCTGCTGATTCTCTGTGCGTGCCTGCCGCTGATCATATGACCTAATTTTGTGCAACGTTCTCTGAAAGCGACAGTAAATTTTGGTTGGAAAGGTTCATTCATATACTGTAGGTCCATCAGATGTCGCTCATACGCACCAGGTCGAAGAGATGTTCTTCAGGGTCAGCTTTCCTGTCGACCACGGCTCAATCAAAATAATTGCAATAGCACTTATCGATCAAATGAGCTCAACATTTCGTGTCGGTCGATGACGAAGATAAACATTGTAACTCGAACTTGCAAAACAAACAGATCCCTTGGCCCACTGCCGTGGTCGACGAGGTAACCCCTTTGAAATAAAAATTGAATTGAGCTGCGTCCTTTTTTGGTCCACTGGTAGCTGATAGTACATAATGTCGAAGCTTATTCAAACACAATAATATTCTTGTTTGGAGCAGTTTTCTCAATATCACGGTTATACCAGCCTTCCAGAGCACGACCGGACTATCCCATCAGTTAGCCACATTTTCGACACCGTGTGTGAACGGCCATGTTTTCGAACACCACGCGCGTGCGTCTGCTGTACAGCGTGTATCCACCTGGCATCTGTCCTTGTTCGAGCGACAGTTTGCTTCAACGGACGATTCATTGTCCGCGCCCGGGTAGTTCCGCTGAGAAACTGTCTCTGATCATGAAAGCGGCCGGTTTGTCAATTGAATTGATGCCGATCGATCGTGCACTCATTCGCGAGTTTGGCGGCTTTCTGCCAGCAGTTTATGCAATGATCGATCGCTGCCTGATTGATTCGCCCGGGTTTCTGTTCGCTCCAACCAAAGAGCGACTCGAACGATTTACAGCGTCGTTTCCGTTACCGAATCCGTTACGAAGGTCGGCTTTGGGCGTCCCAATTGAGCATGCAACCCTGTTCAACTACCTACAAGTGTTTGACATACAAGTTTAGTTGTCACTGGCCATTGCCGTGTTGACCATTCGACTCGTTCTGCGCTGGTGGCGACATATGGCATCGGCAACCACAGTCGGCACAGACATTCAGGCAAGGTTGGTCTACATATGTGAGTCGTTCGACACACACACACGCACGCACGCACGCACGCACGCACGCACGCACGCACGCACGCACGCACGCACGCACGCACGCACGCACGCACGCACGCACGCACGCACGCACACACACACACACACACACACACACACACACACACACACACACACACACACACACACACACACACACACACACACACACACACACACACACACACACACACACACACACACCACACACCTCAAGTTGTTGCAGGTGGTTCAATTTATCGATCGCCTGGTCCGTGTTGATGACCGTGATTGTTTTATCGATGTTCAGCAACAGCGTGCTGTCAATGTTGCTGCAGAACACCAACGGGTTGCCGTTTGCCAGTGTTGAGCAATTGGCACAGTTGGTGTCCACGAACGATCTGAACGTAATCGCTGTGGACAATAACACATCGTGGCTGCGAAACGTGATGTCAAGCGCTCATAATCAAGACCCAGGGGGTACATTGCTGATGCAACGTGCATTGTTGCATAATCCACCGTTGTTTGCACACAAGCCAAAGCAACAATGCGACACAATCCATTCACAAAATGGTGTTTTCATCTACGACAAATTTTCCATTGAGTTCATGCAATCGAATGTCACCGAATGTTGCGGTCTGTTACGGCATGATTTCACACCCGGCGAACTTCTCGGCTCCGCTGAATATGGCGATGTCATGCTGTTCTCAAAGAACGTGTCAAGCGAACTCCTGAGCAGGATAAATCGAGCGATAATTGAGACACAAGTTGGCCTGCAGCAGGTGCACCGTCGGTACACGGTCTTGTTCGAGCACCAACGACCCGCGTGCAACGTAAAAAACCGTCACGGTGATGGTAAGGAGACAGCAATGGGCCACTTGAACATTGATGATGTTTACGGACTGTTTCTGCTGTGGATCATTGGATGCTCGTTCGCGCTGTTAGCTTGTATCGTGGAAACGTTCGGCAAACACTGCTGTCGTCGGAAAATACTTCGGTATCGCAGCGCGCACTAATATTTCGGTGTCTTGTCATGTAATATTGTGTATAATAAAATGTCGAGCTCTAAAATAAACAGCATATGAGTTAATCAAAATGAACGAATTCAATCAGTTTCTTTATTCCGTTACTGGTTTTCATTCGTTAAAGGAAAGTTATATTTTATCATTTCATTTTGTCTTCGATCTGGTTCTCTTCGTCATTCTCTTACGTTTTGATTCGCCTTTTGCTTTTCGTTTTGATCTTGATTCCATTCTGATTCACATTTTGTCGTTCACTCGGCTGGCGGGCTGATGTTTCACTGATGGCTGTGACAACGGTCACTGAGTGATCGTCAGCCTTGACGTGCGCCTTTCTTCGCACCACGGTCACGCAGGCGGCATTCGGTTTGTTGCCGTCCATTCGCGGGTGACATTCAATTGTGTCGCTCCATTTCCCGCACTCTGAAAAAGGCAAATTCGATGCAGCCGGCCCCCAGAAGTGTGCTTGCTTGGTGCTCCTTTTACCGCCGCAACGATTGAAATCCTGTCAGACTGACCATGCACGACGGCGGGCAGTGTTGCTGCGTCATTAACGGGCGAGCTTTCGGCGATGAACACCAGCTCATCGTGAACACCGCGTTTCACTTCGACCAGTTTACGTCGTGCGAGCTCGAGCGCCTCCTGAATGTAGTGGATGTGATTTCATTATGTGTTGTGCCAAAGACAGCTTCAGGGGTGCTGGTGGTTATGTGCATAAATAATCGTAACGCTATCCTTCTTTGCTATGATGATCATACAGGTCAATAGGTGAGGCTCGTCCAAAGACCGCCTTTTGGTTCCCGACGTTGCTTAGTGGTGCACCAGATCATCATCAGTGCGTCATGTAAACAGAGTAACCTATGTACATTTCTCCGTTGTCCGTGTAAATCGACCACATTTGCCGGTCTGCCTTTGTCGTCGTTGTTGAGTTCGTAGAACATTCGTGAAGCTCGCTCATTGGTTGCTGCCTCTTCGACCTGAAGCTCCTCCACTCTACGGCAATGTTGATTGCTTGGATTCTGAAATGTTCAAGAATGAAGTCATATTATTTTTACAACAATATTTTTTTATTCAAAATAATTAAAGACCGAGTTGAATAAAAGCACATTTTTGGACGATGCCCACCTCCAGAATTCCACGTATTTCGGCCTGTATTTCTCGTGCGCGTTCGCGCAGCTCTTTGGCACGTGCCAGTTTGCTTTGTTGTACGCGCGACCAAAGCACATCGTGAATGAGCAGCGTGATCCCAGTGCCAAGAATGAATGCTACTGTGATTTGTGCGATCAGATAGATGCACAAGTTGGCGAATTCGGACAGAGGGAATGGTGGGGTCATGATGAGCACTGTGGTGTGTGGAAAAGGAAAGTGTTTTGGGCTAAAAAAGTTCAGATAGCGCAGTTGGAATAATGACACTAATCCTCACCAACTTTCTGTTGCTTACTGCTCCCGAAACGTCGGTTTCTTTACGATACAGGTGGTATCCGTACACAATTACCCACCTCACACAATCATGACATCAAACCACGTCCACAAAACACTTAGCTGATGCAACATGCAAATACTACTTTTCTGTTGCTTTCTATGCAAAATCAACTACCAGAAGCCAAGCAGACGGTTCTTCTTGTTTCATCGATTTCGAAAAAATGTTTCGCTTATGATGCACCGTGATCACATGAAATGGAGCAGTAAATTGTCCGTATTCCAGAGTAATACGATCCCTCAAACGAAACTGCACTTTTGCACCGTGGAGTTGAAATGTGAGAAGCAATGGTGGTCGTAGTGTGAGCAGTGTACTGCACTCTCAGCGAAACATCAGGAAGCCACTCAGAGGACATGCTACTACATCCATGAGGATCATTCAGGCCTCCAGTGCATTCAAATCTATTCACTGACACAATTTAACAACGAACACTTTTATTGTTGCAGATGGTTCAATTTGAGCCTGTCTTGGTCCATGTTGATAACAGGTTAGGCGATCGACAAATGTATGGAACATTGATATCATGTTGCACCACTGCTAACACTTCAAAAAGAGGAGCAGTATCAAATGCTTTTCAAACATCAACGCATTTGACAGGAAATCCTTGAACTATAAAAGGTGGTAGCGTTGCATGATGTTTCCATGCCAGCAAACCAACAACGCGAGATCGCATCCGCTAATCCACGATAGAAACAGTCCGTAAACATCACCAATGTTTAAGTGGGCCATCCGCACCGCGCTTCCACCGATACCCTTGTTGTCTTTGCTGTTGCGTTGTATCCCTCACATACGTTCCCATCATAGCCTCTGAATCACTCTGCTGATGGTTTTACGAAAGCATGGAGGTCAGGAACGATGAAGTTCATGCAATGCATCTCATGACTGATGAGGACCCGGATGCATTGTGACATATATAGTCTCCTGAGAGGGTCCGATTGCAGCTTTAGACTACTCTATTATTATAAAAATTGCTAACATTTATAAAAAAACTAAATAAAACACTGCTATCACTCCTTCTGTTTGTTTTGAGAGTTTATGTCAAAAACATATGTCTATGTATTACCTATGTGTGCTCTTTAGGTACAGCTTATACAGTCATCCGCAATTTGACGTAGCATCTTGTTTATGGAACAAGATTGGAGTAGTTTTTATGTGATTATGCATTCAACTCGCTTGAACCAATTCACATTGTAGGAAACTTTCCGGCAATTACAGTGCACAGGTGTATACATACCAGCATTAAAAATAAAGGACCCGGCCGAAAATACATACAACTAACTGATCGACAGAGGTGATAAATGCGCAGAGAAGCAATAGCAAGTGGTCGGTCATGCATAGCCGGATACAAGTTGTAATATGCAAAAGCAAAAGGTTCGGAAGAAAATCAGAAGCAATACTGTTTATACATTGAGAACGAGTGAGATGGATTTGAATCGATCAATCCAAGCCGGATGGAACATTGAAATGGTCATTCAAGTTTCTGCCAGGCATGGTGTCGAAAGCCTCATGAAAATCGAAGTACATGTACAGTACACAGTAAGCGATCGTTGCAGTCCGAACGGCACTTTTTTCACGAACGCTTAGTGTTTTGCAATGAAAAACATATTTCGTAATTTCTTAGCTGTTCGATGACAACAGCCAGTGAAACGAGACAGCTGTTTGTTGAGCGTTTCCACGCAACAAACCAAAAACGCGAGTGAACATCCAATAATCCACAGCAGGAACAGTCCGTAAACAGCATCGATGTTCATGTGGTGGCCCCTGGCTGCCGCACGGTTACTGTCAACAATGATGCATTTCGGCCGATGCTGTTTCAGCCACAATGAGTACCGGTTCTCGACCTGTCGCAAGCCTCGTTGCACCTCGATTATCGCTCGATTGATGCGATCCATCAGCGTTTGTGACGCATTCTTCGAGAACAGCAGCACATCGCCGAATTCTGTGTTACTCACAAACTCAGCCGGCGCAAAATCATGCCTCGACAGGCCACAACATTCCTCGACAGTCGACTGCATAAAGTCAATGACCAGATTGTCCTTGATGAACACTCCATTCTGTTGCCAGATCAGTTCGCAAAGTTTCTTGGGGTTGTCGGCCAACAACGGTGGATTGCGCAACAGAGCCTGACGCATCAGATAACTCGCAGAGCTGTTGTCCGCGTTCGACATGACGTTCCGCAACCAGCCCGGATGCGTGTGTGCCGTGACCACATTCAATTCCTTATTCAATATCATTCGTGCCAACTGCTCGAAGCTGTTGAATGGCAATCCCTTGGTGTTCTGTAGCAGCATCAACGACAGTACACTGTTGCTGAACAATCCCAGCACGATTGAGGTCATCAACATGGACCAAGCCAGGCTCAAATTGAACCACCTGCAACAACAAACGTGTTCATATTGCTATATTAGATTTGAATGCGCTGGGAGCCTGAATTTGAATCAGAAACTACTCCATGTCACAGTAAATCGACCTATAAAAACAAGCCATGACCATAAAACGCGAAAGTTGAGCATCATCACACCACAATCCAAACCTGGCCTTAATATTGGCGACCGTAGCTGACGACGTCAGATGATGCCACCATCGGAGTACAAGTCGAATGGTCAACATGCCAATCGCGAGCGACACCCACACTTGAATGTCGAACACGCGCGTGTAGTTGAAGAACTTGTGATGTTCAATCGGTGCGCACAAGGCCGTTTTCGGAATCGCATTCGGCATTCGCATACACCGTACCTTCGGAGCGACATGAATACTGCCACTAAGTTTAGGATGGGACCCGAACCCGCACACGTGTACTTATAGAAATCTGAAATAATTGAATGAAAATTGTGCGTGTGCCACTCGCATGCGCGCGCATGTGTTGCTCAGCCCACTGCTTGGGGCACATGTCTGTGCTCTCTTCAGATGAAGATGTGCTGCCTCTTATGAGGCTATATTGGAACTTTATTGATAATCTGGATGTGATATATTCGCATAAGTTCGGACTTCAGGACTTCACTGCCCAAATATAATACAAGTTCTCACTTGCCGCTTTGAAAAAAATTAACCTGCCAGCTCAAAAAATAATCTATCGCCCCGTGTTTACTCCACATTTTGATGAAATTTTATCCGATTATCTAACAAAACACCATAGTTAAAGTAACGATGTGTCTTTGACCGACAGCTCGAGGTAACGTCTTACGCCAAAGAGTGTGCTGCTATTTTGTGAAAATGGACTGTTGCTTATATGCGAAGACATGAAGTCTCTTCAGCCGTTTTATAGGCGCATGTTGAGTTGGTAATTTGAGCTTTCATGTGCCATATGACAAGATTAATCCAACGGGACATGCTCTGGTACCTTGGGCCTTTTGGAAACAGCCCGCATTCAGAGCACAAGGCAGCTAATCAGGTTTTGGGGACATTCTTCCCCTCTTAGATATAGCCGTCGTTTATTGACACACGTTAAGATTATTGGCCATGCACTTTTGGGAATATAACCATCATAATGGCATATACAGTATGTGATATAATTACTGTTAAGACGCCTTTGCATGTGTGGAAACAATGTGCACATAAACACCTTACCAACACCGCAATCTGAGGGTCAAATCTATTCTTATGCCAACAAAATCACACACAAAGATAATGGTTTTTCCGCTGGTTGTCACATCTGAAGCCCTTGGTCAGCAGCATTTTAATTATCGCCGAGCTCAAAGCCCGTTGGGGTCTGCGCCCGGTCATATAATTGCCCACCGCTTATGTGCAGCACCAGACGCCAAAACGGGTACATACGCGTGGGCTTGCGCACTGCGTGTTTGTTTTTGGAGCCATTTTGGTACACCTTCATACGGTAACAGCAGGTCCTTGGGTTCTGCTTGAGCAAGGATGCCTTGGGTTATGCATATACAGAGCAACCATCCACAAATTTAGCCCACAAAAGTATGCTCAGCCCGATTTACACCTCGCAAAAGCTGAGCAGCGTCGAAAGTGCATAGGTACTGTCCTGCACTATGTGCAGCTCCCATCCCTCCCACTGTGATGTGCCTGCACTGCTTTTGGAACCGCAACTTTATTTTTCCCCAACCAAACACCCAATTTTATCACTTCGACTCGGCAGGGAGTGACGACCGGGCTTGTTTATTTCACTTATATACTCAGTCTGGCTCATTTATAACTCACAGGGCAGCTTGTCACCTTGCGCTTATTCAAAATTGCATGACCGTTCCGTTTCGTTGCAATCAAGTTTTGACGCCTCTATGTGAACTTTTTCGGTGGTTCAACCGGAACTCAGAGCCCTGAACGGTTTTTTCGCATGGTGTGTTTCTTCAATTTGTTCGGTTTATTTCGCCATGTCAAGGTAAGGGGGTACTCAAGAACAGCCCGCTTCAGCGAATTTTCAAAGTGTTGTCGCTTTTCATGCATCTGCATGCAGTTGTATTTTTAGTATTTTTCCAGACTTTATATACCCATACCCAGACCTTACTGTACACAGCCTCAGGTGTTGCGGTTCTCAAAAAGTTTCTTCGCCATTTCATGCCCTTGTGCGTGTGGCACACTTGCATACTCATCCGCAGGGTCGCAAAAATAAGTTGTTTTGAAATTTTTTGTTCCTGTTGTACATACTGTATGTGTTTAGAAACTTGCCTTTTGGCTCAAAGTTTTTGCTTCGCTCAATGCTCAAACGAGCACAGTATCCTTTATTGACTTTTTGTTCCTCTTCCGCATGTCAAAACGTCGAATCTTAATAAAGCTGTCCCATCGTTTTAGATTCTTAAAAAACAACATTGGCAGTCAGAGTTTTTTTGTTTGGATTTGCCCAAGGCTTAATTCGGTTTCCTCTATCCGCTTGAGATCACAACATGGAACAGCCCTGGCGCTATACACCTTTGTGCACGTCAACACTCGCTGTTGCAAACTCATTTTGTCATGTCAGGCTGACATGACAGGTACTTTACATTTATTTAAATTTTAGTTCAGTGCGCATGAGCGCTGTGCATACGTCCATCTGGGGACGAAGCGAAGGGTGCGTCGTGCATGCTACAGCTACAGTATGACTTCGATTCAAATGTGGGACATAGGCGGATATCTTGGTACTGTAGGCTTATTCGCATGGCATATGTATTCAAGCTTTGTTGCACTTGGATTACATAGCGCAATTTCAGTTGGAGTCTAACCTATCGTCTAGCCGTACCTAAGAAACGTACCAGACACGTGGCTTCGATTTGACTGGACAACCGTAAATTGCGTAACTTTATTACTCCTTCAGGTCCCGAGTTCTGGTGAATAAAACATAAACTTGCGAGCATGAAGCTAAGTTGCAAAGCCAATTCCGGTATCATGCTTAATGAGATCAAACTTATAACATAACCCACGCCATGCACATGCAACGACGGTAAAGTGCCTTTCGAGAGGGCTTCATCGGGTCAAATTCCGAAGCTCATGAACATAATAGAACATTCCGTACGAACACATTTTATTGTCTCGAATCGCTACCTAGCTTTGCACGCGTAAACTATCTTTTATTCGAATGCGCTCGCAAAGTCGCTTAATGTCATGTCCGTAAACTTTTTATGCGCCACTAGGGGTTTTGGGAACGAGACACAAAAGTTTATTTCATATCATAATAATAGTAGCCTTGTTCCCAATTCTGAGTGATCTGGGAGTTACGGATAATGCCGCGGAAACTTTGAATAAGTTATAACACTTGTATGCGGCCGCGTTTTCTAGGCCCGCTTGTTGTGGAAACCATCATCTGGATAGCTAATTACATAACCGCTCTTCGATTTTAAAACAACGACCAGAATTTCAAAATGTACAGGTTCAAAATCAGCCAACCAGCAAAACGTCATAAATATGACCAACTGCAACGAGTGCCGTTTTCATCTGCGCACCCTGTACATGACACAAGCCATCACCTTCATAGCGTTGTGCATGTGTTGTGTCTATGTGTACATCAGCATAAACGTGCCGCGGCATCACAGGGTGGCCCAAGATGATGTTGACAACGGGGAAGAACAACCACGATATTACAGGATCAGAAGACAATCGGTGGAAAGGGATCCCCAGGTGGGGTACAGATGGTGGCTAAATTTTTCAGGGAGCATGGTGTGTCCTGATGATGGCCTGGTGTCCCAGGAGTTTATAAACAAAAGTCGACTAAGGGAAGGCTTGGAATTGTGGGGAAACAAAAGCGGACATTTCGCCTGCACAGTTGTTGCATTCTTTGTAGCTGATGTTCTGCTCTCATCCGTTTTGGATTGACATTATGACCGGATATATTCAAACAAACAGAAACGCACACCTGTGTTCACTTTAGGCGATTCCAACCCAGCCAACTCCGAAGGCTTGGTTACGGTACCACGTAGATGAAGACTTGTCGATACGCGGACAGGCAGACGAAAGTGGCGAAGCAGGGAATAACCAAGAGTGGATAATGCTGCCGAGTTACACAAGGGTGCGCTTTCGAATTTCTTGTGAATTGCTGTTTATGAAAATTAATAGAAGTTCTACATTTTTAGATCGACTCACTCAAAGACCTGTGTTCCTCAATTCGTGATGTTTGCAATCGAGGCTCGAGCATTACTGATTCGATGGCAGGACCTCGAGGGCCACCAGGACCACCCGGACCGCCGGGAAGAGCTGGCCAGTGCACTTTTCGACATATGTTTTGTTTTTTCACGATTTATGTTATTATGACTCGATCTTTCAATTTAGGCGTGTGCACGAGCAAATGCAGCGAAAATCTCAAATCGGCAGCCAACATCCCAGTCGACCAGAAAACCAATCGACTCGATCTGACTGCAGCGACCACAAATGATCTCA
Source organism: Rhynchonema sp. JSB1_4 (assembly GCA_030248065.1). Taxonomy (NCBI): domain Eukaryota; kingdom Metazoa; phylum Nematoda; class Chromadorea; order Monhysterida; family Xyalidae; genus Rhynchonema; species Rhynchonema sp. JSB1_4. The sequence continues at coordinate 86,825 of JASAMV010006671.1, forward strand.
GCAGCTCGACCACGACACCAAGTGTCAATAGTGGGTGTCATTTTTTGGTCAAAAAGTTTGTGTCTTACTTTTTAAAATTTTGATAAAAGCGATTTTTTCAGCCGTGGTGTTGCTCGCGTCGACTGCCACCGCCGTGTATCACTGTGAGTGTCTGTTGGGATTCAACCTGAATCAGGCAAATATACTTGGTGTCCCAAGTTCTAACAATACAATTTTAGATACAAACGGTGATGGTGCAACGAGTACCACAACAACGGCACCGACAAGAAAACCAAAACGCCGTTTTCCCTCCAAAAAGAACCCGACGATCCAGTCTGCCGCCTTGGTCAATAAAAGAAAGAAAAGCAAGTCTCAAATTCGTTTGAAATCCTATTCAAATTACATACCATTCAATATGGATTGATTCATATGGTATGGTTTAACAACGTAATCCCATTCAATTTCAGAATGTTTCATCCAAAAATTCCATCAGCCAATCAAATACGGTCAATTGTCGGCCACCTACGGTGCGTGGATGCACGATCCTCTGGCCGCGCATAATCGGTCTTGGGTAACCGAACATTACACAGGTACGGCTCGGCTGTTAATTTTTCCAAAACTCACAAAACCCTTTTTGTGCTCCAAAACTGATTGTTTTAATTGTTTTGACGCATCTTTTAATTTTTTGTTTTGTTTGCACTTCCCAAACTTCCCATTATTCACAGGTCACATGGTGCAAGAGTACCGCGGCGCCGCCATTGACCGTACGCTCGGCCCAATACAAATGATCCAACTAACCGAAATGTACGATGGCACCAACCACGTGGTCTACAATAATTCTTTCTACTACCAAGTGGCTGGCAAGAATATTGTGTGCCGAGCCAGTCTACAGGATGGCAGGATGCAGGCCAGCGTCAAACTGCCACACGCCGTGCACAGGGGAACGGTGCGTTTTGCGGTGATGTTTCATCAGTATGTCTTTGAGGATGGTGAAAGTGAAGATATTATCTTTTATCGGTCAATTGAGTCAGCTTGAGAACATTCGTTTGAGAAAAACGAGCAGGCCTTGCACCATAACTAGTAGCTGATTTAACACAGAGACCACTTGTGCACCAGGTCATCATGGAGGGCTAATAGATCAACCAAATTTGCCCACGACCGCATTCCAGACCTACTTATACGAGCGATTGGGCAACCACACCAAGTCCTACACGTACATGGATCTGAGCAGTGACGACAACGGCATTTGGGTGGTGTATCGTCGTGCCAATAGGGGCTATATGATGGTGAGCAAATTGAATGCACTCACATTGGACATCGAGGTCACGTGGAAAATGGGACTGATGAAATCGCGTCACATTGGCGCCACATTTGTGGCGTGTGGCGTGCTGTACGCCGTGGACAGCGCTGCCGAACGACAAGCGAACATCGTGCGCGCTTTCGACCTGTTCACGGGCAAATACGCGAACATGAATCTGACATGGATCAATCCACATGGATTGACCACCATGATGAACTATGACCATGTTGACAACGTCGTGTACACTTATGATGCTGGCACATTGGTGGCGACTGGTGTGCACATGGTCTACCCGCCGGAAGTGTGAAACATCAGTTTCATAGTCGGTGTTGGTCCATTTCGTAGAAATGAATCGCTTTATGTTTTTTATGAATGATTGATATCACAATGATATTCTGATCTTACAATTATGAACCCATCTCACTGTAATTGTTTTTATTTTGAAACTGAAAGTTTTATACTTTTTTCTTGAGAACACATTTTCATTGTCGTTGTTCTCTTGTCTTTCTTTTGTAAGCCCATTGGGTACTTTGTTCACAAACCACTGTATGCGATTCATTCTCGAGTTATCCTCAACAGCACTAGAATATAATTGTATGGCAAATACGCTTAAAAACTTCTATAACAAAAAGTGAATTCATCATTCGTTCTCGTTCATGGGAGCTGAGTTGAGCGAGTACAGTAATGGATACACGTGGAATCCTACAGTCCACCAAACATACAGTACGTGTCAGGGGATCGGCCTCATCCAACTGGCATGCGAACACACAGACAGTCATTCATTCATTCCTTTCATCATCAATATTTCTCACAACGATTCTCAAATCCATCGAGCTCGACCAATCTCCCTGATCATCATGCACAAGTTGACTCTGTTGACCCTGATCGTTTCGATCACAATTGTCGTCGCTGACATCTGGCCAGGGCCAGTACCAAACGGGCCGCAATATTTTGCAGTGCTCAAACACGACAAAGACATCACGGTTGGCATTTTTTCGGGAGCGCCACCCCGGGGTTTATTTTATGATGATTTACGCGGTCGTTCACAGCCTCTTCAGGACATGGCCAAACGCATCGTCACCGAAAAGATCAACAACAATCCGGAAATGAACGAAGGCAAACGTTGGGGACTTGCTTCGATCCTTCAAGCCGCGTATGGCGTGACCGAAGGGGACATGCTCCTGGGTGACATACATCTGCTAGTCATCATCAATGAACAGGAATGCAAAGAATCGGTGAGCAACAAAGCAAACCTGACACCGTATGTAAACAAGTTAGGACCGGGGTGGAAAAGATATCTCATTATACTCTATGGTCCATATTGATGTGATGTGGATGTGACTACGTAGAATGGCGCACTTTGTATAAATGAGCATGAAATGCACCGTTTCTTAAAGAACGGGTTATTATTAGCTATTTTAATTTGAATTATTATTATTCGATGCTAATAATAACCCGTTATTTCAGAAACGGTGCATTTCAAGCTCATTTATGACAGAAAACGAACTGGCAAACCATTTCTTCAGTCAGCAACACCTTTGGGATCGTACATACATGCACAGAAAAACACAGGCCTTTTGGAAAAATTACACCTACAGTACCGGGTGCAATTATAGGCTGAAAGTTGAAGTCGCGTGCACGCGCGTGAAATAACAGTGCAAAGTATAGGCAAAAGTCGAAATAACTTCGCGTGCACACGCGTGCACGCGAAGCTTTGCGCGTGCGCTGGCGTGCGCTGCCTATGTTGTAGTATAGTCCGTCCACCATGGCACTTTGTGTTGCTGCTGGCTGGTTTGTTCCCTTCCTCCACGTTCTAATGAAAGAGAAATTGAGTGCGACCGAATTTGCAAAAAAAACTAAAAAAATAACAAAATGTTACGAAAAAGATTGAATTCGAGCAAATTTAAAATTAAATTAAATTAAAATCGATAAAACACGTCGATTTCATAAAAACCACAATCTGGGAGCAAAAATCATTTTTTCGGAAACTCAATTTCTCTTTCATTAGAACGTGGAGGAAGGGAACAAGTTGGCCAGCAGCATCAAAAAGTGACATGAGCTGATATGATGGACGGACTATACATATATATTTTTTTCAATACCAGGAAGTCGCGAGCACGCGCGTGCACGGGACTTCAACTTTCAGCCTAGAATTGCACCCGGATCTGTATGTATGTATTTTAAGACAGGGGCAGTCTTGACTCGCATGTGTGGGCCGAAGGAAAATGGAGCGGCGAAAGTGTGCCATCTGACCAACCATCCCAAACACATGACGGTCAATAAAACTGAAATGGAGTTTGTGAAGAAATGCACAAAGTTGGAATTTGACATGTGAAGCGCGTAAGAACGGAGTTTTAAAATTTAGCATAATAAATGCGAATATTGTCTTATGAGAGAGTCATATAAATCAACGGAATCTTAACGTTAAATGATTTCCCTTTTCTCTGCTTTTATTTCTGCATTTTTCGATTGTGATTTCCTTGATTTTCTTGATTCTAATTTCTGTCCCGAGGCCCTCAGGTGCCCATCAGCAGTACCTCTAGTTGCAACAGAAAGCATTCATTGAATAAACATAATGCATAATGCCGATTAATTGCTCATACTTCTTGGGTTTGATCTTGAGTGCCCTCAGGTAAAATAAAAGTAGCCCACTTCTAATTTGAGGTCGAGATTACAATTTTGACTCAATTCATGCCAAGCTGGCAAAAACGTTAATGTTTGCCTGTGGAATCTAACAACAACAACGTTTCAGTGCACCGGAGACGGCCAATTGAATAATCCCCCGGGGATATTTATTTGAGCTTTGCTTCGTTTTTGAGATTTAAAAAAAACTTATCGACATAAACGTTTACATGAATGAGAAAATCGCACGGAAAATTTTCTCTTTCATGTTTACGTTTATGTACATATGTTTATGCAAATCGGCGTTTGTGGACCGGAAACTGGACACTTAACACGAACAATCACATTTGGGCACACACATTTTCTTACCTATACGCACGTTGTTGTTACGATCCACTACATTTGTGAAAGACACCGACCGCCACACAATAATCTTACCGTTGTGTTTGAATGTGAAAAAAATTGAGTTTGGCATGTTTCAATGGAAGATATCGAGCCGAGCACTGTTACGAATGGCGCAAAATCAGCGACCGGGGGTGCGAGCCATGTTTTGTGCTCGATTTGGTGCATCCAAGATAAAACGAAGTGCACTGTGACAAATGCAATGTTGCGATGGCCACCAGCATTATCACCCAACGAATGCATTGGTAAATATGTACAATGCGATAACGTTTATTTTGACCTGAACTGTATTTTGTGCTGACGCGAAGCAACTTCCGCTCCAACCGTGGGCAGAACGTTTGACCCAGCAATAGCTGTTGAACGCAGTGGTGGACCACAATCACCATAACATGGCGACCGCTGGTTATGCTTGGGGTGCATGCTGGGTCGTGCCTGCTCAGCACAATGTTTGTTCTGTTCACGTTTACGTGTATTTTCGCTCCGCGTGTTTCTGTTGTCCACAGAGTATGAACGTAATTATATACGCCGGTGGTCGATTTCAGATGAGAAGGTTCATTCATTTTTTGTAAACGTATTTCTCTCGCATTAAAATGGCACTGGCAAGCTTTTTCGTTTCATTTTCAGGCTGTACGATGCAGAGACTACCACAAATATGCGTCTCGGAGCAAAGCAATGCCAACGATTACGTTAAGACCACCAGCCACGTTCGACCATACGAATGTGCCGCGTGTGGAGCGTGTTTCAGAACGAATCCCGAGGTCGAACTACATCATCAAAACATTCATTCCGAGCTTGAGCCACGACATAGGTGCCCACAGTGCTCAAGACCTTTCAAACATGCGGGACACCTCAAAACCCATTTAATGACTCATTCGGCCCTCCGCCCGCACAAATGCAGCCAATGCGGTGCTGTGTACAAAGTGAAGGGCAATCTAGACCGCCATTTCCGCGATAAACATACAACCGATAAAGCGTACAAGTGCATCCAATGTGGCCACAGCTGCAGCACCAGATACGAATTGGACAGTCACATCACGCGCACGCACAAACGCACGAATCGCGAATATCAGTGTGGCCAGTGCTCAAGGTCATTCAAAGCTCCTGGCTACCTTCGACGCCATTTGTTCGTCCATTCTGCCGCTCGATCGTTCGAATGTGAGCAGTGCGGTGCTGCGTTCAAAAGTCCAGCCAGTCTCAGTAGTCACAAACACACACATTGGGCTGTGAAACCGCACAAATGCACACAGTGCGACTACAGTAGCACCATCAGCGGGCATTTGAAGCGACATTTGTCTCAAATTCACTCTGACAAACGACCGTTCAAATGTTCGCAATGCGGAGCCTCGTTCAAAACACCAGATGAGTTGCGATCTCATTCAGTTGTTCACGTGGCAGTTCGCTCATTCAAGTGCATCGAATGCGACTACAGCTGCACAAGCCAGAGCCGACTTAACAATCATTCACGTGTTCACTCGGATTCACGTCCATTTAAATGCTCACAATGTCACGCTGCGTTCAAGCAGCACGCTAATCGAAAAGAGCACGAGAAACTTCACTCTGATCTGATGCCCTACGAATGTTCACAGTGTGGTGTCGTGTTCAAAGTGAGCTACGGCTTGCGAGTACATCAAAAGAGTCATGGTGCCATGAAGTCACACAAATGCACGAAATGCGATTACCGCTGTGCGAACAAATCAAGGCTCAACGCTCATTCGCTCATTCACTCCGATCAACGACCATTCAAATGTTCTCGTTGTGGTGGTGCATTCACATCCAGTGACAATCTTAAAGCGCACGAACATATTCACGCAAATGGGCGACAATTCAAATGTTCGCAGTGCGATGCTGCGTTCAAGACCTCTAGTTCGCTGTCTATGCACCGCAAATGTGTTCACGCCATAGTCAAACCATTCAAATGCACCGAATGCGATTATCGTGGGGCGAGCAAACTTTATCTCAACGCTCATTTACGGTCTCACTCCGATCGGCGGCCATTCAAATGTTCACTATGTCAAGCCGCGTTCAAAACTCAGTCTCATCGCACAAGCCACGAGCAAACGCACGAACACAGAGTGAATGGCGCACGGTGACTTCGTTTCAATACAGATATCAATATTTGATGACTCCGATAACAAACTAATCATATCGACTGATGTTTCTTTTTGCAACAACCTGATGCAAACAGCATGTATTCATACCTAGTGCTCTTTGTTTGCTTCTTGTTTTCACGTGTTATATTCTATAAATTTTTCACACACTATGAGTTGTGCAAAATAACATATAATAAAATTTTTCGACTTAACTGCGAAACTGGGTATGAAACTGCCTCGCCTTGAATGACTTGTTCGTACCGACTTTTGTCGATTCATAAACACGTTGAACACAAAAAATCCACGTCGTTTCAACATGATTGTCAGCAGCAAAATTACGCTAAAAAACCAACAACAAACAGTACAAGAAATAAAATACGTTCGATAGGGCCGAGCCGCACAGTAATATCAGCCGCACGTGGAATTCCGTTCTCTGTCGGCTAGCTCTAAAATCATGCATGCATTGCTTTCATCACCATAAGATCTCACACAGCGACTTCCAAAACTCCATCGACCTCGACCTTTTCCCTGATCATCATGTACAAGTTGATTCTGTCAACCAGGATGGCTTCGTACAGTTTCCGCTCGCAGTACGAGTAAAAATATGACCGCACATTAGACATCGTCGCTGCCTGGTGAACTGTATGCTGCTCACCAACCGGTGTGTGGACCAAAAGAAAATGGAGCGCCAAGGTATATCTGGTGCGGATAACCTAATAACTTTTCCAAACTGTCATTCAGTCACGATCTGCAGAGATAAAGGTTGAAAGAATGGAACGAAAATGAGCTTTCCTAAGTTTGGTCACGTTTGTTACGCCCTTTTTGGGGAACGCAAATAGAGCAACCATAAATGCACTTAGGACACACAATACTTACACCCATGGTGGAGTATACGCAGACCGTGCTGCTTCAGTCAACTTTGGAATCCTGTAGAAGCAAGGAAGAACATCCGGGCAAAATTCCTGTGTGATGATGCAATAAAGGCTCTAAACTCTGCTGGTTTAACCATAGTTACAATACGCAACCCTTTGTTTTTTTACAAAACTTCCCCGTTTACTGACTCTTCATGTGAACATGCTTGTTATCATGCCTTTCTGGCGTTACTGCTTGTCGGTCGTGTCCACTCAGATGGCGCGACTCCTTATTCTCGAATTCTAACCCTCCATCAAGGTGAGTTTGTTTCCTCTGAATTACATACCAAATCGCCATCTCTAGGGTATTTCAGCTGGAAAACATTCTTGCTTTCCAATCATAAAATAATCTACCGTGGATTATTTTATGCACCCGAACCATCTAGTCTTAAACTAGATAGTTCGTTGCTCTTGTTTAAGCCGCAAGCTAATCCAAGTTCGTTGTGGATTATCTTACGCACTCTGAGAAATCGGCGGACGGGCAATTGAGCAAAGCACATTTGAGCAAGACCACTTTGTGCAAGTGAAAAAGAGCAGAGTCCAAAAGAGCAGAACCTAAAAACGAATAGGCCTAAGCCTAAGCCTAAGCCCAAACACAAAACTAATCTTAAGTGTAAGCCTAAGCCTAAGCCTAAGCCTGATATCAAAATCAGCCTAAGCCTAAGCCAATGGAACAAATTAAGTGCACTGCTCTTTTGGCCCTGCTCTTTTTCACCTGCTCAAAGTGGTCTTGCTCAAATGTGATTTGCTCAATTGTCCGGCCACCGAGAAATCTAGCCTTAAGCTCTGATTTCTTGGAGTCTAAATACCCCTCTCCACTTGTCGCGTTGATTCGACCCTTTTGCGACCCTCAGAACAGAATCGGCGTGACAATTTATGGTGATCGCGCACTGGGAGATAAAAGCTTAGAAAAGCCTTTTGATAATACTCCTTTTGCATAACATTGTTGAGCTTTTATCTCTCTAAATTTTCTATCATGGCGGATAATTCCGCAAATCCTTCAGTCCACTAAACATACAGTACGTGTCAGGGGATCGGCCACACAGGGTTGGGCAAAAAACGTTTTTTTTTAAAACGCTCAGATGACCAAAATATGCCCCCAAAAAAATTGGAAAACGCTCATGTTGGGAAGAAAACGTGGTTAAATGAAGTCATTCTATGTGTTCTGAGGCAAAATAAACAGGTTTCAACCCTTTTCTAGCGAGTTGCTAAGATCCCATATCAGACCCGCATCGTGGGACCAACTTTGGCCGGGGTCATCACTGAAAGTCAAACTCCGTATATCGACGTATCTCGACAAAGAAAAAAATGCGGGAAAATTTTTGAAAAAAAAGGGAAAAAAAAATTTCCCCTTGATAGGGCTCCCCCCAAAAAAACGGGAAAAAAGGAAGAAAAAAAAAAAAAAAAAAAAAAACCCACCGCCTTTTTTAAAAAACTTCTTAAAAAACCGCCTCTTTTTTGCCACCCCCGCGCCCCCCCCCCCACCACACGCACCTGACCCCGACCCATCACAAGGCGCCCTCCACGGGCCACACCGCCACACAACAAACTCGGCCGGCATTAATCACCCGCCCACGCCCGCAAAGCACAACAAAAAAAAAACAAGGAAAAGCCACCCCGAGGGCGAGCACACAACACACAACGCAAAAAAACGGAAAACAGAGAACAGAACAAACACGAAAGAACGAACAAAAAACAAAAACCAAAAAAAAGAAAAGGCCAAAAACAAAAAAAAGGAAAAACACAAAAAAAAGTTTAAAAATATTAAAATAAAAAATACTAATAATAAACAATAAAAAAAAACACTTCGAACAAGCCATAAACAAAGTAAGAAAAGAAAAAACGGGCAAGCACCCACACCCAGGAAGCAGCCAAGACACAAACAGCACAAGAGAGACGGACGCGCCCCGCGGGCGCCCAATAGCGGTGCGGTTGTGGAGCGCGATGTGCAACCCCCATTTCGGTGGAGCGCCATGTTTTTTTGTGGAGCGCCATGTTTTTTTGTGGAGCGCCATGTTTTTTTGTGGAGCGCCATGTTTTTTGTGGAGCGCCATGTTTTTTGCGGAGCGCCATGTTTTTTGTGGAGCGCCATGTTTTTTTGCGGAGCGCCAAGTTCAATCAGACTGTTTTTGTGGAGCGCCATGTTTTTGCGGAGCGCCATGTTTTTTTGTGGAGCGCCATGTTTTTTTGTGGAGCGCCATGTTTTTTGTGGAGCGCCATGTTTCTTGTGGAGCGCCATGTTTTTTTGTGGAGCGCCATGTTTTTTTGTGGAGCGCCATGTTCAATCAGACTGTTTTTGTGGAGCGCCATGTTTTTTTGTGGAGCGCCATGTTTGTTTGCGGAGCGCCATGTTTTTTGTGGAGCGCCATGTTCAATCAGACTGATTTTGTGGAGCGCCATGTTTTTTTGCGGAGCGCCATGTTTGTTTGCGGAGCGCCATGTTTTTTGTGGAGCGCCATGTTCAATCAGACTGATTTTGTGGAGCGCCATGTTTTTTTGTGGAGCGCCATGTTTTTTTGTGGAGCGCCATGTTTTTTGTGGAGCGCCATGTTTTCCGCGCCAAGTTGACAGGGGAGCGCCAAGTTTAGAGAGGCGCGTCAAGTTTGAGAGTAGCGCCGAGAGGAGCTCCAAGTTTAAGGAGGAGCTTCAAGTTCGTTCCCTGGTGTGGAGCGCGAAGTTTTATTACCTACACAGATGACATGTGCTTGCCAAAACATGCGTGGAGCCCCAAATTTAACCAAAAGTTGCTGTCGGCAACACGAGAGGCGCCTGACGTGCGCTCGACCACACCGGTGGAGCGCCAAGTTCGCAATTTCGTAACTCGCTTAAAAAGGCTCCTTTTGGCATTTTGAAATCAGTTCTGGAACCGACTGGTTCATACGTGCTTTGTATTTTCCAACTCAATGGTATCGCGATGTCATTCCATCGCCAATACGGGAACCCAAAAAGTGACCCTGTCGACCGGTGGACACCGACGACCAGGTCACCTTTGGAGGTCCACCCCTTATATATACGCAAATGGCGAAACATTTTTTACTGTCACTATGTTTGAGGGATGAATAAAACATTTCGACTGAACGATTGTATGTGAGAATACGGGCTGAATTTGGCCGTAACAGTCGACAGCAGGCATGGGGGAGGAGCGCGACGTGCACAAAAACTGTCGGTGGAGCCTCATGTGCACAACGTAACGCAGTTTGGCCAGAAGCATGGGCTTTGGCGCATTAGCCTAGCATTGTGTCAACGTTAGTTTGTCCAGAGGAGCCCAAAGTTTGACCAAAAGTAGCTCCCGGTAACACGAGAGGCGCCTGACGTGCCCTCGACCACACCGGTGGAGCGCCAAGTTCGCAATTTCTTAACTCGCTTAAAAAGGCTCCTTTTGGCATTTTGAAATCAGTTCTGGAACCGCCTGGTTCATACGTGCTTTGTATTTTCCAACTCAATGGTATCGCGATGTCATTCCATCGCCAATACGGGAACCCAAAAAGTGACCCTGTCGACCGGTGGACACCGACGACCAGGTCACCTTTGGAGGTCCACCCCTTATATATACGCAAATGGCGAAACATTTTTTACTGTCACTATGTTTGAGGGATGAATAAAACATTTCGACTGAACGATTGTATGTGAGAATACGGGCTGAATTTGGCCATAACAGTCAACAGCAGGCATGGGGGAGGAGCGCGACGTGCACAAAAACTGTCGGTGGAGCCTCATGTGCACAACGTAACGCAGTTTGGCCAGAAGCATGGGCTTTGGCGCATTAGCCTAGTATTGTGTCAACGTTAGTTTGTCCAGAGGAGCCCAAAGTTTGACCAAAAGTAGCTCCCGGTAACACGAGAGGCGCCTGACGTGCCCTCGACCACACCGGTGGAGCGCCAAGTTCGCAATTTCTTAACTCGCTTAAAAAGGCTCCTTTTGGCATTTTGAAATCAGTTCTGGAACCGCCTGGTTCATACGTGCTTTGTATTTTCCAACTCAATGGTATCGCGATGTCATTCTATCGCCAATACGGGAACCCAAAAAGTGACCCTGTCGACCGGTGGACACCGACGACCGGGTCACCTTTGGAGGTCCACCCGTTGTATATACGCAACTGGCGAAACTCTGCTAGATTATTTTCAGATGAAAATGTTTTGTGAGAATCACAAATAACACAGTGGTTAAGAGTGACTGAACGTGAAAATCAGGATAGATTTGATGAATTCTTATATGGTCATTGTGCGACGAATACACGTGAATAAAGCTTGTAATACGGTTGGGTGTTTCATTACAGCAGTACCGCGATGCTGTTTCTGATTCTCCGATTGAGAGGATACTGGCTGTGTGATAATGTTTCGGTCGTTCGACCGCAAGGTTTACTATAGCTGCCGCGATTGAAAGTAATTAGACTTATTGCAACCTGGCGAAATTAGTCAAATCACAATCGTCACCCATGCATCGAACCACACACGAACCTGCTATGCAGTAGTTGTTCAACTTAAGTAGCTAGATCGAATTATTCAGTTTACTTATTGAAGCAAGCTGACTTTTGTATGTAGTGACGTCTAATTTCAGTTCGATTACGCATCAGTCCTCAATTGTGGTCTCATGCCCTGGGCAACCTAACGGTTACGTTTTACAATTGTAACCAATTACTGTTGTGAGCACTGGTGATAGCACTGACGTTGCCACATTATCCAGGGAAATGCGTATAGTCCGTCCATCAGCTCATGTCACTTTGTGATGCTGCTGGCCGACCTGTTCCCTTCCTCCACGTTCTGATGAAAGAGAAATTGAGTTTCCGAAAAAAATTATTTTTGCTCCTAAATTGCTGTTTTTGTGAAATCGACGTGTTTTATCGATTTTAATTTATAATTTAATTTTTAATTTGATCGAATTCAATAATTTTCGACGCATTCTATTATTTTTTCAGTTTTTTTTGCAAAATCGCTCACACTCAATTTCTCTTTCATTAGAACGTGGAGGAAGGGAACAAACCAGCCAGCAGCAACACAAAGTGCCATGAGCTGGTGGATGGACTATACTGTACATTGCAGCTCCTGGCCGTGGTTGAACATAATGCTTTACTTCAAGTCCACTAGTCCAGTTAGATCACACTGTGAAAGGGTGACATCGTTAAATCACATCGTTAAAATGTGTCCTGTTATGGTTTCAGCAATCCGAAATGCGCGCGATCGGAAATCCCACTAGGATTATGTCGATCGGTTCGAAATCGACTTCAAAGAGAAGGTCTTTTTTGTTTTTGAACAGAGAAACATTTTCTATTGCACGTATGCTTCTGTGTGGCGTGTCTACCAGCTGGCTAAATGCGTCCTACTTGCAGCACGATTTCATGGTCACAGGAGGAAGTGCCCCTGACTTTCAACAGACAGCAACCGTAACGAAATCACGAAATCGTTTTTTTTCTGATTCAATCTCTTCGATCTCAGCCGATTTTAAACCGATCGACATAATCCTTGCGGCGTTAGGGTGTGGGAGGGCTGTCCCATCGTTGCAGTTGTGTGTGATGGTCAACGGAATATTGTCAACCCATTGCTGGCTGGCAGTTCCCCCGGCTCACGGCAGCAGACGGATGCTAAAGAGCCATGCTGGTCGACATCAAACTTGGTAATCGGATTGATTGTGATCGTATCTGACCACGTAGTCACATCACGTGATGTGATCTGATTCTGATCTGACTTGTCCACCAAAGAGGCAGTCATCTGACTTGCGTTAGATCGGTGCAGCGTAAAATTGTTTTTGTATAATACAGTCCATTACCCACCTATTCATGCGTGCTTTTATGTTTGTGTGCTGTGCGCGTGCTATGCACATTGTGCAACCAGTTATACAAAAGAAATTTTAGGCCGCGCTTGCATCAGTTGTTTGTGGACAAGTCCGATTCGTTTCGATCACATCACGGGATTTGACTACCTGGTCAGATACAACAACAACAATGCGACAAGGAGTCCTATCCGATCACATTGATGTGACGTGAATACACAGTGTGATCCGATCCGATCACCAAGTTTGATATCGACCATAGTTTATTCATGTGATGAGCAGCTTTGTAGAACGCTGTAATATTTTCTTGCACTTGGCGCTCCACTGCTGTGTCTGCCATGTAACCGGCAGCAATTTTTGGTCAAACTTTGGGCTCCATTGAACAAAGTCACGTTGGCGCAATACTTGTGCACATGAGGCTCCACCGACAGTTTTTGTGCACGTCGCGCTCCTCCCCCATGCCTGCTGTTGACTGTTATGGCCAAATTCAGCCCGTATTCTCACATACAATCGTTCAGTCGAAATGTTTTATTCATCCCTCAAGCATAGTGACAGTAAAAAATGTTTCGCCAGTTGCGTATATATAAGGGGTGGACCTCCAAAGGTGACCTGGTCGTCGGTGTCCACCGGTCGACAGGGTCACTTTTTGGGTTCCCGTATTGGCGATGGAATGACATCGCGATACCATTGAGTTGGAAAATACAAAGCACGTATGAACCAGTCGGTTCCAGAACTGATTTCAAAATGCCAAAAGGAGCCTTTTTAAGCGAGTTACGAAATTGCGAACTTGGCGCTCCACCGGTGTGGTCGAGCGCACGTCAGGCGCCTCTCGTGTTACCGGGAGCTACTTTTGGTCAAACTTTGGGCTCATCTGGACAAACTAACGTTGACACAATACTAGGCTAATGCGCCAAAGCCCATGCTTCTGGCCAAACTGCGTTACGTTGTGCACATGAGGCTCCACCGACAGTTTTTGTGCACGTCGCGCTCCTCCCCCATGCCTGCTGTTGACTGTTATGGCCAAATTCAGCCCGTATTCTCACATACAATCGTTCAGTCGAAATGTTTTATTCATCTCTCAAGCATAGTGACAGCCAAAAATGTTTCGCCATTTGCGTATATACAAGGGGTGGACCTCCAAAGGTGACCTGGTCGTCGGTGTCCACCGGTCGACAGGGTCACTTTTTGGGTTCCCGTATTGGCGATGGAATGACATCGCGATACCATTGAGTTGGAAAATACAAAGCACGTATGAACCAGTCGGTTCCAGAACTGATTTCAAAATGCCAAAAGGAGCCTTTTTAAGCGAGTTACGAAATTGCGAACTTGGCGCTCCACCGGTGTGGTCGAGCGCACGTCAGGCGCCTCTCGTGTTACCGGGAGCTACTTTTGGTCAAACTTTGGGCTCCTCTGGACAAACTAACGTTGACACAATGCTAGGCTAATGCGCCAAAGCCCATGCTTCTGGCCAAACTGCGTTACGTTGTGCACATGAGGCTCCACCGACAGTTTTTGTGCACGTCGCGCTCCTCCCCCATGCCTGCTGTCGACTGTTATGGCCAAATTCAGCCCGTATTCTCACATACAATCGTTCAGTCGAAATGTTTTATTCATCCCTCAAACATAGTGACAGTAAAAAATGTTTCGCCATTTGCGTATATATAAGGGGTGGACCTCCAAAGGTGACCTGGTCGTCGGTGTCCACCGGTCGACAGGGTCACTTTTTGGGTTCCCGTATTGGCGATGGAATGACATCGCGATACCATTGAGTTGGAAAATACAAAGCACGTATGAACCAGTCGGTTCCAGAACTGATTTCAAAATGCCAAAAGGAGCCTTTTTAAGCGAGTTACGAAATTGCGAACTTGGCGCTCCACCGGTGTGGTCGAGCGCACGTCAGGCGCCTCTCGTGTTGCCGACAGCAACTTTTGGTTAAATTTGGGGCTCCACGCATGTTTTGGCAAGCACATGTCATCTGTGTAGGTAATAAAACTTCGCGCTCCACACCAGGGAACGAACTTGAAGCTCCTCCTTAAACTTGGAGCTCCTCTCGGCGCTACTCTCAAACTTGACGCGCCTCTCTAAACTTGGCGCTCCCCTGTCAACTTGGCGCGGAAAACATGGCGCTCCACAAAAAAACATGGCGCTCCGCAAAAAAACATGGCGCTCCACAAAAAAACATGGCGCTCCACAAAAAAACATGGCGCTCCACAAAATCAGTCTGATTGAACATGGCGCTCCACAAAAAACATGGCGCTCCGCAAACAAACATGGCGCTCCGCAAAAAAACATGGCGCTCCACAAAAACAGTCTGATTGAACATGGCGCTCCACAAAAAACATGGCGCTCCGCAAACAAACATGGCGCTCCACAAAAAAACATGGCGCTCCACAAAAACAGTCTGATTGAACATGGCGCTCCACAAAAAAACATGGCGCTCCACAAAAAAACATGGCGCTCCACAAAAAAACATGGCGCTCCACAAGAAACATGGCGCTCCACAAAAAACATGGCGCTCCACAAAAAAAACATGGCGCTCCACAAAAAAACATGGCGCTCCGCAAAAACATGGCGCTCCACAAAAACAGTCTGATTGAACTTGGCGCTCCGCAAAAAAACATGGCGCTCCACAAAAAACATGGCGCTCCGCAAAAAACATGGCGCTCCACAAAAAACATGGCGCTCCACAAAAAAACATGGCGCTCCACAAAAAAACATGGCGCTCCACAAAAAAACATGGCGCTCCACCAAAATGGGGGTTGCACATCGCGCTCCACCGACCGCACCGCTCTTAAGTACTGACCGCACCACCCCAAAGACATGTTTGTCAATGAAACTGAATTGGAGTTTGTGAAGAAATGCACAAAGTTGGAATTTGACATGTGAAGCGCGAACGAACGGAGTTTTAAAATTTAGCATAATAAATGCGAATCTTGTCTTATGAGAGAGTCATATAAATCAACGGAATCTTAACGTTAAATGATTTCCCTTTTCTCTGCTTTTATTTCTGCATTTTTCGATTGTAATCGATTTCCTTGATTTTCTTCATTCTAATTTCTGTCCCGAGGCCCTCAGGTGCCCATCAGCAGTACCTCTAGTTGAAACAGAAAGCATTCCTTTGAATAAACATAATGCATAATGCCGATTAATTGCTCATACTTCTTGGGTTGTTTGATCTTGAGTGCTCTCAGGTAAAATAAAAGTAGCCCACTTCTAATTGAGGTCGAGATTACACTTTTGACTCAATTCATGCCAAGCTGGCAAAAACGTGTTAATGTTTGCCTGTGGAATCTAACAACAACAACGTTTCAGTGCACCGGAGACGGCCAATTGAATAATCCCCCGCGGATATTTATTTGAGCTTTGCTTCGTTTTTGAGATTTAAAAAAACTTATCGACATAAACGTTTACATGAATGAGAAAATCGCACGGAACATTTTCTCTTTCATGTTTACGTTTATGTACATACATGTTTATGCAAATCGGCGTTTGTGGACCGGGAACTGGACACTTAACACGAACAATCACATTTGGGCACACACATTTTCTTACTTATACGCACGTTGTTGTTACGATCCACTACATTTGTGAAAGACACCGACCGCCACACAATAATCTTACCGTTGTGTTTGAATGTGAAAAAAATTGAGTTTGGCATGTTTCAATGGAAGATATCGAGCCGAGCACTGTTACGAATAGCGCAAAATCAGCGACCGGGGATGCAGGCTTCACTACGCCATGTTTTGTGCTCGATTTGGTGCATCCAAGGTAAAACGAAGTGCACTGTGACAAATGCAATGTTGCGATGGCCACCAGCATTATCACCCAACGAATGCATTAGTAAATGTGTACAATGCGATAACGTTCATTTTGAACTGAACTGTATTTTGTGCTGACACGAAGCAACTTCCGCTCCAAACGTGGGCAGAACGTTTGACCCAGCAATAGCTGTTGAACGCAGTGGTGGACCACAACCACCATAACATGGCGACCGCTGGTTATGCTTGGGGTGCATGCTGGTGCCTGCTCAGCGCACTGTTTGTTCTGTTCACGTTTACGTGTATTTTCGCTCCGCGTGTTTCTGTTATCCATAGAGCATGAACGTTTTCTTTACTCTGGTGGTCGATTTCAGATGAAAAGGTTCATTCATTTTTGTGACAGTGAAACACACATTTCCCTCGCTTTAAATGGCCCTGGCAAGCATTTTCGTTTCATTTTCAGGCTGCACGATGCAGATACTACCACAAATATGTGTCTGGGAGCAAAGCAACGCCAACGATTACGTCAAGACCACCAGCCACGTTCGACCATACGAATGTGCCGCGTGTGGAGCGTGTTTCAGAACGAATCCCGAGGTCGAACTACATCATCAAAACATTCATTCCGAGCTTGAGCCACGACATAGGTGCCCACAGTGCTCAAGACCTTTCAAACATGCGGGACACCTCAAAACCCATTTAATGACTCATTCGGCCCTCCGCCCACACAAATGCAGCCAATGCGGTGCTGTGTACAAAGTGAAGGGCAATCTGGACTGCCATTTCCGCGATAAACATACAACCGATAAAGCGAACAAGTGCATCCAATGTGGCCACAGCTGCAGCACCAGATACGAATTGGACAGTCACATCACGCGCACGCACAAACGCACGAATCGCGAATATCAGTGTGGCCAGTGCTCAAGGTCATTCAAAGCTCCTGGCTACCTTCGACGCCATTTGTTCGTCCATTCTGCCGCTCGATCGTTCGAATGTGAGCAGTGCGGTGCTGCGTTCAAAAGTCCAGCCAGTCTCAGTAGTCACAAACACACACATTGGGCTGTGAAACCGCACAAATGCACACAGTGCGACTACAGCAGCACCATCAGCGGGCATTTGAAGCGACATTTGTCTCAAATTCACTCTGACAAACGACCGTTCAAATGTTCGCAATGCGGAACCTCGTTCAAAACACCAGATGAGTTGCGATCTCATTCAGTTGTTCACGTGGCAGTTCGCTCATTCAAGTGCATCGAATGCGACTACAGCTGCACAAGCCAGAGCCGACTTAACAATCATTCACGTGTTCACTCGGATTCACGTCCATTTAAATGCTCACAATGTCACGCTGCGTTCAAGCAGCACGCTGATCGAAAAGAGCACGAGAAACTTCACTTTGATCTGATGCCCTACGAATGTTCACAGTGTGGTGTCGTGTTCAAAGTGAGATACGGCTTGCGAATACATCAAAAGAGTCATGGTGCCATGAAATCACACAAATGCACGAAATGCGATTACCGCTGTGCGAACAAATCAAGGCTCAACGCTCATTCGCTCATTCACTCCGATCAACGACCATTCAAATGTTCTCGTTGTGGTGGTGCATTCACATCCAGTGACAATCTTAAAGCGCACGAACATATTCACGCAAATGGGCGACAATTCAAATGTTCGCAGTGCGATGCTGCGTTCAAGACCCCAAGTTCGCTGTCTATGCACCGCAAATGTGTTCACGCCATAGTCAAACCATTCAAATGCACCGAATGCGATTATCGTGGGGCGAGCAAACTTTATCTCAACGCTCATTTACGGTCTCACTCCGATCGGCGGCCATTCAAATGTTCACTATGTCAAGCCGCGTTCAAAACTCAGTCTCATCGCACAACCCACGAGCAAACGCACGAACACAGAGTGAATGGCGCACGGTGACTTCGTTTCAATACAGATATCAATATTTGATGACTCCGATGACAAACTAATCATATCGACTGATGTTTCTTTTTGCAACAACCTGATGCAAACAGCACGTATTCATACCTAGTGCTCTTTGTTTGCTTCTTGTTTTCACGTGTTATATTCTATAAATTTTTCACACACTATGAGTTGTGCAAAATAACATATAATAAAATTTTTCGACTTAACTGCGAAACTGGCTATGAAACTGCCTCGCCTTGAATGACTTGTTCGTACCGACTTTTGTCGATTCATAAACACGTTGAACACAAAAAATCCACGTGGTTTCAACATGATTGTCAGCAGCAAAAATACGCTAAAAAACCAACAACAAACAGTACAAGAAATACATAAAATACATTCGATAGGGCCGAGCCGCACAGTAATATTAGCCACACGTGGAATCCCGTTCTCTGTCGGCTGAGAGCTCTAAAATCACGCATGCATTGCTTTCATCACCATTAATTCTCACACAGCGACTTCCAAAACTCCATCGACCTCGACCTTTTACCTGATCATCATGTACAAGTTGATTCTGTTGGCCATGATGGCTTCGTACAGTTTCCGCTCGCAGTACGAGTAAAAATATGACCGCACATTAGACATCGTCGCTGCCTGGTGAACTGTATGCTGCTCACCAACCGGTGTGTGGACCAAAAGAAAATGGAGCGCCAACGCCAAGGTGTGCCAATTCGTCGGTGCGGACGTTCTTCCGGGAAGACCACACAAGGACGAGATGAAGAAATGCATAAATTTGGAATTCTACACGTGAAGCACACACGAACAAACGTATAAGGTGATTTTATCTTGAGTCGAACACAATATGGTATCGTAATTCCCTTTTTCTGCATTTGATTTGAAAAATACATGAAATGCAAAATCATGGTACAGTAAATTTTTTTGCTTTTTATCTCTCTGCACCCGTTATCCTTGAATGCAGATGTGCTAAAGTATTTATCAATGATCATTAAACCCCTGTGACCCAGTGTGAAATAAAAGTAATAATTTAGTAAATAATTTACCTATTTTATGTCGGATTGGCTTGATTCCTGCATTGAAACAAAAAAACCTATAATTTTGTCCATACCCAACTCATATCCGACTGCGCTCTTCACAAAATTCGCAAAAGGAAAGAAATAGGGACATTTTTGCTTGATAACAAAAGCTGAAGAGGACCGGAGACATCAGACACACCCTTTAATGATTTTGATGCTCATTAATGACAACACTGTGTGTTTGTGGTCCGATTCTGCCATAGTCACTGTAAAGATGAAGGACTATACGTTGATTCACTCTGGTGTTATTAACCATATGCCGGGCAGGCTGCATAGAAAACGAACTGCCACCGGGCACAAGTCATCAATTCCATTGCTATTTCTCACATATCGATTCCCAAACTCAAGTGACCTCCGACCATAGAGCACTGAGCGACAACAAAACGTTGACAGTACGTGTATTTTCGGCTTATTCCGTACTGATGATGCTCTGGTGCACCGCTAAGCTTGAACGATTAGAATCAAAATATTACCAAGTACTGCCACAGGCAGGTTTCCTTGAAAACTTGTCTCAGTTTGTACATAAATGACCACTTTATCAGTCATCATCGCCACCTGGAGGTACGGGTACGCCATCAACCGGACTGTGGACCGAAGGAAAATGGAGCGGCTAAGGTGTGCCATTTCGCCAGATATGCTGCCGGTTTTGAAGAACAAACAACGTGCACAATGTTGGAACTTGACATGTGAAACACGTGTTGATACGAATTGCATTTTTTGCAACCTAACAATATCATATGCGTATTTATCTTATAATATAAACTTATGTGAGATTGGATGCTGTTATTTAAACGTAATATTTATTGCTTTTGGTTTCCGCCCGGACGTTTTGAAGATTCACTGAACGCAGTGTTTATTTTATCCATCAGTTGATCAGTAAATCAAGTAAAATAAAAATAATGGGGTAATTTGATTTGATATGATCCGTACAAGCGATGTCTGCTGCAAACATACGTGAACTAAACTATGGATTGTCAAACCGAAGCAAACCCGATTGAAAACTGAACAAGTACGGAACAAAAATTGAGACAATTCACGCAATCACACAACCAAACAAGGTAAATGTATCACAAACCTGAGCGGTGGTGCCATGCAAAGCTGTTGGTCAATTAGTAAAATTCAAACGGGACAAAAACGACCAGAGACTGCACGGGTTGCTCGATAATATCATCAATACAAAACATAATATCATAATACATAAAAACAATAATATCACCAATTCAATTTAACGTGCAAAAAGAGTGAAAAGACACACAAAGTGAACATAACTTTTTCTGACACAACGATTTTGGAAAACCATCAGCTCACAAACATTCAGATAAAACGCCGGTACAAAAAAAACTGTTCAATTGCACGCTTAAATCCTGGTGCAGAAATCTAGATCAATTCAAGATAAAACAATCTATCGTCGATGCTAAACTCCAACATTCGTTTGGTTCCAGTCGCATTGACCGTCGATTGCAGAGCACCGTTGAACGCATTGCCAAACTGTGCTTGCAAGGACGCGCGCAAACGATTCGTGGAAATGGTGCGGTACAACTGCGGTTCCTGAAGTGGAATTATGATACCGACGTTGTGATTGGTTCTGGACGGTCTCGCAAAACATGATGCCACGGTACGCTATTCGAAACTAGTGGCATCAATAATTTTCAAGAACCGAGCACAGCCATCAGTGTCATTGAGCAGTTTAGTTTTGCAACCGATCACCAATTTCGATACCACCGACCGACTTGAGAATCGACTTTGCGTGAACGCGATCCTCTTTCGGACCAAGGACACATTGCGCTGCGATGCAATGCACCTTTCCATCTGCGCTCACCTCCAGCGCGCTGTCAGTCGGCAATCGCAGCGCTTTGGGCTGTCGTCGATCGCCGATCGTCAACGTCACGCGATCACCACGTTGTTTCGAATCGTGCAAGGCGCCGATGACACGCGCGAAGTCGGCCAACAGCATTGGGGCTGTAGAATTGGTGAATGCTACACAAACAGTCTATGCCCTTTATATTACTGTAGTGTCACTCTATAAAGTGACTAATCGTCATGGTGCCCAAAAATGCTGGCCAAAAACCGATCGTGTAACAAAAACGAAGGTACACTGAAGGAAATGCCCATTGTGGAGATTGAGCACTGCATCCCAACTGAGATCCGGCACATACTCCCAAAAAGCCTATTTACTATTCGCGTCATATGACAGAACGTTGTGTGCTTATACAAACAAACGTTTCCACAGATAAGTCTTGGAGGAACCGCACAACCGTTGCAAGAAACCCCACCGAAAGCGGCCCGAAGTAGAATGTGTTCACAGAACCCACCAATGGCGCCGCGCAAATGGATCACATTGGCTTTCGGGCATTTCTTGGCGATGTTCTCAAACAGCCGTGACCAGGCAGTGGTCGGGTGTGTGAACACAAACGCCGGCTCAGGCACGACACACGGTCGCAGGTCGAGCTGCAGTACATTGATGAACACGTGGTCATCGATGTGGCACAGCAGATCGTGTACGTCGATTGGCGCATTCTCGATCACCAGCTTGGACAGAGTGCCACTGCAATCATAGTTTGATGTGGTTATATTACCGAACAAATGTATGTTATACTGGAGTAAAAACACAACAGCTGAAAGCAACACCCACAGTTTGATTCGACGCCAGTGTAGTGATTGTGGTCGATCTTGTCAATTATGAAACTCCATGCCGTGAATCTCCGACTGATCAATTCCCCGTTTAGCGGGTACATATAGTAGACTGGTGTCAATAGCAACAAGGTGCCCAGTAGGGGTGTTTTGTGATGCGGTACTCATCATGGGTCAAGCTGGTAAAGATATGCTTTGTAAGAAGCAATAACAAAATAAATTGCTCACCTGCTCTGTGCATTGAGAAACGTGACCAGTTGCTGTCGATTCACTTGAATGTCGCTGTCAACGCCCGGCCATTCATTCACGCCCAATTTGATACTGAACAAACGGCGTGGGGGATTGTTGCGCACAAGGGAACAGTTGAGGAAATCGGGCAGATTCATGACGATTGAGTTGAGCTTCGGTGCGAATGGCGCCATCGCTTTCGACATTTCACTGAATTTGATCGCGTTGTACTGATGGGGACGCCCGTATTTGTGATTGTCCCTGCTGATGTTCACATCTCGTAATGTGGCAGTGGTCGAAAACAAACGGCCCAGCGAATTCCAGTCGAAATCTTCCGGTATCGTGTCGGCTAAACGAACAAACAACACACGCATCACAAACGTCATGACAATGCGAACATGGACAAGCACGAAAAAAAGTAAATTTCAAACGTATATTCTGGCAATTCTTTTGGGAGAAACTTTTCAAACGCGTTGCCTGATCCGTAAAGCACATGATGCGTGCACTGGCCATAGCGGTCACGTGACTTCTGTAGCCAGTGCACGCATGATGCGCTTTACGGATCAGGCAGGTCGGTTGAAAAGTTTCTCCCAAAAGAATTGCCAGAGTATACATAAGCCGTGGGAGCGAGCGTAGTTGTTGTTCAGGGACACATTGACAGTGCGCACATCCAACAGTTTCAAGCGACCAGCCTCTGCCCACGACACGAACGACCAAACACCAGTGCGCGCCAATTTGGAAAACAACTCGATGTCAAGTGTGTGCACCTCAAAGTCAATGACATTTTTGTGGAAGATCATGAAAGCGAATATATGTGTAACAACAGTTACTCCATATTGAGCTTTGCAGTGAAATCCTGTGATGGATGTACTTTGTAATGTGCTGGAAATGCTCTACATGGAGGGCATATTGTTACGGCGACCGAGAATGCAGGGTTCCGGGCCGTGTCACTGAAAAAGGCAACGCAACTTGCATCACACAACTAACCACAACAATTTTCACTCACTTACCCTGGTCAATAAGCACACTGCTGGCAGGAGAATGTTGTCGAATCGATGTTGTTGTTTGCCATACATGGGAAAGTCGACAACGTTGCCGTTCAATCGCATCAATAATGGTTGTGCATACGAATACACATTGCTGCCCGTGCTCAACACCAAACGACGGACGTGCATCCACGCATCCGGCGTGTCCATTTGCCTGGCAGACCGATGAGGAATCTGATATTGGTTACTGCTAATATCACCAAGGTGAGAAACACTGCTGCCATGGAATCGGACAGGGCGTCGACTTTATAGCAAGAAATCGTCGCTGATTTGGAGTAACTCGACAGTCCATTGATCACAACGATACGAGAATTTGTCCGCCATTACAGCACAGAGTTGTAAATATTCCAAATTAGTCTTCGGACCTACAATAGTATTTGCTTTCGCTGATGAAATCTTAGAAAATAGATGCGAACTGCACGAACCGTTTCCATTCTCTGCACACCAACTTCAAATGCAATCGATCCGTGCCGCCCCAGATCAACGAGAAAATACGTCGTGCCAGAAGGTTGTCGGCAGAGAAACTAGGTGGCGGGAAACATGGCTGTCTCGGATCCTGAAAAAAATTAAAAAAAATAAGTGCATGGCTGAACAATTGCCAGGCTGGCGATGAGATGGCGAACCGATAACTCGGCACAAGCTGGTCGAAAAATCTGACCAACACAGAATAGACACTTTGTTCAAACGTGTGGATCGAACGGGATTGAGTTCTCGGGATGGATTGAAAGGATCAAGATTAGCTCTGGGGCGTGGCATTAATTCCTCAGTCACAATGACCAAATAGGCAACTGTTCTCCTAAAAGCTCACACGTCCTTTAGCGCATTTGAAATGGCAAAAATTCTTGGGATTTGGTTTAAATGTTTGGAATCGGATTGAAAAACTCCTTGGGACTCCGAATCGAGATCCCGTTCCAATCCTATTCTCCAACGCAAACCTCAGGCATGATCTGATGTGCAGGTTGTTCCATACGTCGTACCAACTTGCGAGGTTGTGGAGGCAGACTGGGATCGTCACGGAATCGTTTGCCGCTGCGAGTGGCCATCGCGAAATTTTGTGTCACGAACAAAACAACGGGGACGAAAACAGCCGAATTTTAGTGGGCGAGTCTGGACATGAACACTGGGAAACAACAGAAACAGGAATAAAAGGGATGTATAGCAGTGTTATTATTTATTTCTTATAAATGTGAGCAAGACTTATACTAATAGAGTAGTTTAAAGCTGCATATATAGTTTCGGACCCTCTCACGAGAAAAGCAAAGAAAAAAGTTTCGGCCCTGCAAACCAGTAAGAGGAGCTGAGAAAAGAAAAAAAAGAGGAACCAGCGAACACGGAAAGTAAGATGGCTGCAAGAGCATTATTGTGGACACTCTTGCCAACCGATGTGGCACAGTTACACGCAGCGACAAAGACGATACATTGCAATTCGCACAAATTACACATTTTTTATTCTTTGTGGTTGATAGCCAAGCGACAATAACCTTCTTGAAAACAACTCAGTGAGTCCACAAAACAAAACAAGTTATGTAACATCAATCTGAATCATCAGTGAATTTTATTCGTTTCCCAGCCGGTTGCAGTTTTTCCTGGTCCTTTAGTTTCCGGCGAGCTTCCCATGAAGGATGCAGGGTTTTAGGTTTGACCGATAGTTTTGAGCTGGATTGTTCAGCCGCTCGCTGGGGTTTGCGAGTGGCGAATCTGAAAATAAAAAAGCGATGGAGGAATAAAAAATGGTCACACCAAAGTGAGAAATGGCCAACTTTTGCGTTTTGCCATGTTTTGCTTTGCTCGTCTTTGTCCGATCGTCAAATCGCTGCCATTGTTGCTTGCCTCTTCCCGGTTTCTCCTCGTCCGAGCCTGAACAGAGTTCCGGTTCGAGATCGGGTTCAGATGCGGGTTCAGAACCGGAGTCTCCATCGGAAGGGGCCGTTTCGTTGAAGAACGAATCCTTGAAGGTCGTCTTTTGCTCCAGTTTTGTCTCCTGTTTAGCCGATGTTTCACTTTTGTTCGATTCAATCGGTAATTCGTCAGCGCCCTCAGCGAACAGGGCATCCAGATTTATGCGTTTCACAACGGATGTTGACGTTTGTGTTGGAGATCGAACGGACTTAGACAGGGACTTGTGGTGGATCGTGGATTTAGTGGTTTTCTTGGAATCTGATGGCTCCTGAAACATTGTTTGTCCGAAGAAAGGTGCAATTATTGTTCAGAGGCAAATGGCCTCGTAACTAATTTATATTGAATACCTGTTCTTGATTGATTTTCTTTGGTTTCTTCTTCATCTTCGACTTCATGTAAGGATCAGGCGATGTTCGTTCATCGGTTGCGGGCTCAGACTGGGACTTTGCTACTCCGAGTGGCGCGAGATCAAGAGTTGTCGACTTCTTGTGCTTGTGCTTCTGTTGCAAGCCGAGTCGTTGTAGGATGAAAGGCACCTAAATTTCCAAGTAGTTTATAGTCTTCATGAAAAATTTGTGGAAGCAAAAAATATTAGTTCCGTTCCGAACAGTGACCTGCCTATGCCACATCGGATATTTCTCCCGAAATGAATCGATTTTGTTCTGAATTTGCGGCATCGCAATCAACTTGTAGATGGCACGATCACGAGCTGCGGTAGCACCCTGAATTCGAAAGGTAATCGTAATGGATGTAATGTTTCAAAAATGAAACCAAAACAAAGAAAGTTCCGGTAGTACAAACCCTGAGCAGTTCATCCTGAGATTTCAGGTTGAGCAATGCCAGTTTGGTGGGCTCGTCTTTTCCCAAAGTCTGCAAAAAAAACAGAGCTTCTTGGTATTTTATGTACGTATCACAATGCGAAATCATGAAATCAAAAATGACATGAAAAACAAAGCGAAATTCCACTCACTTTCAGAGCCTGTATTTCTTCCAACAAACGTTCGACTTTGCGACTGTTCTTCTTTTGGAACTGTTCGTTGTCGGACCTGAAAGCGGACGAGACCATTGACATATGAACCTGAGGGTGTAAAACAAAATCATAGGGACAAAACTTGAAAATGTTTCATCGGCTTCCCAACTTGCCGTTGTAGGGTTGGTTGACCGCTTCTATAATCTTGGCCAACAAAAAAAACCGCCTACAAATATAACCAGCTTCATGACAGCTCTTATTTCGGAATGCGAATATTGGGTACGAACAGGCACGCATACCGTTTGTTCTTCAACTTTCCAACATTCTGAATGAGTCGTTTCGTCAGTCGAACCTTTGCTTGTTTCACGAACGGACGCAGACGCACGATCTGAAAAAATGGAGCCGTTGAGAATTGGGCCATGCGTCAAAATTAGTCTCCGAAAGGAATCCGGAGGCGGAGGGTGTTCTAATCCCTCGAATTTAGAAACACTGTAAATTCCGATTACTTTGGTCACATATCCAGAGAGCTCAATACTGGTAAATACCTGGTCACAATGCCCAATAATGGATGCCAACAAAGCGGCAGCAAGTGGACCAGATAACAAAAAGCAAAGCGCGATCGTAACGGGAGTGTTTGCGGTGTGCACAAACACCCAGCAGCTTTCTTCATACAAATTTTCTCACCTCGTTATTGAGATCCCGCGGTGTTAGTTCATCCGCAGTCATTTTTGTCTGAATCGTTACAAAATAATTGAATTTCGCTACAATATCCATGAAACCGTTCTCAGCAAGTAACGTTGATCGGTTTTGGTACTCAGACCAAGTAAATGGATCGTAAATCACTGGTTTACAACAATGTGATAATAATTTTATTCATTTACGGATCACCGCGAGTTCAAAGCTCAACAAGTACAATGATACTTAATATTCAATCAAAAGTTTACAGGATCAATCACACTATTCTGCGGCCTAATATAACTGTAGTAATGGTTAATGCAATTCACAGATTATGCGAAAAACAAGAGAGTGAATGAAAAAAGCACAATGCAAGCTTTAAACGAATAAATATTCATATGATACATTTTTTGAACTTTCTCTTCAAAAATAATAACATTCGTTTTTCTAAAAAAACACTCATTGCCGTTTTGCAGCCGTAAGAAATTCAAGCATGTGTACCTACGGTTAGTCATATCACAAATGAAGCCTTCCTGGAGCAGTACTTTGCATAATAACTGACCATAATAATAAGAATGGTGGGCGAGCAATAATTAACGAAAAGAAAGAGAAAATCACACAAACGCGCATAATGGAGCACAACCGAGTCAGGTACGGGAAAGCCAGTTAGTATAAAAGCACACACAAGTTTGGTCCAAGATCATCAAAAAGGAAAAAGGACTCTTTTTCCAGGCGAAACAATAATCTTACAAACAGCAGCTGTCTTTATTCATGAAAATATTTAGCAGGTTGGTTTGGTTGTTTGGAATGCTGTACACCCAGTAATAGTAGCACGGAAAAGTTGGGCTCACAAGTAAAAGCCGGTGTCAAAAAGCCACGAACGAAATTTCTCATTACAGAACAACACTGGCGTTTGAGACAAAGAGATAGACAAGATACCACCAATATGGTATACCACAGTCACACAGATAATCACCAATAATATGGCTTGCACTTTTTTGAGACATCACATCAGCGACGGACAGCCTCAAATATCGATAAAATGCGCTCAAGATATCGAAAAAATCGGTAAGCTTTCGGGAAATGAAATTTACACGGATGGCATCATAAATAGCACATAAAACTGTACACACAAGATGAGCTAGCATTGAGTGCCGGGCTTGGGTCGACCGATTTGTCATGAAATAACCGGAATCTTTTCACTTCTACCCCCACCCCACACCCGATACTACCTACTGACCGTGCTGCCGGATCTGTGCGACGTGCCACTGGCACCCGAATGACTGTGTGCCGAACTGGCCACGCCTGAATCAGGCGCGCATTCAATCATCGTCGATGACTGGGGTTCAGTCTGTGCACCGTGCGTACTGACGATGTAGAGGGGCACCGTGCGGTAGATGGATTGCACGGCGTCTTTACGATTCAGTCCGTCCAGCACATCACACAGACGACCCACTGTGGCACGGCCCGAGGAGGTTGACGCTGCCGTTGCACTGGTCAATGCCCATTCGGCCAGCAGCTGGTCGGTACGCGACAGTTGGGGACCTATGTATAGTGGAATAGGAAGAATGTCAGTCATGCACGTTTGAGCATTGTACGAGATTGGTACAGAGACCCAACAGAGAGGAACGTGTTTTGTCTGCACACGAAAAAACCTGCGGGCAGAATCAAATAAAAATTGTGATTTTCGACAATCTAGTTCTGAACAGTGGTATTCCTGAGGATGCTTCATCTAATGTTTGAGTTGCAATAATATTTTGTGAAAATACTTTGACCTGTTAAAATTTCCAAAAAAATCCCCGATCCCCGACACCAACCAGTCGAATCGACATCGGGCAACTGATCAGTGAGATTGAGTTTCACAGCCAATATCGACCAGTCCCTGCCCATACTGTCACTGGGATCCAACAGACAGGCCAACTCCCGTCTGGCAGCCAGAGGCAGCTGGGCCACACCGATGTCGATGCCAAGTGTCAGCGCTGTTGTCACGTCACGACAGCCGAAACACACAACGTCCGTGAACAGTTCTTCCGTGTTCTGCAAAGATTTGGAAAACGATAAAAAAATGATAACATCATAGAGGTCGCAAAAGATCATCAAAATAACGATATCAAATTCTATCGTGTCCGACAGACTGGGTTGTAATAGCATCTAGTCAGGGCACTCACCATTCCTAAACACCCAATCTGCCCTTAACCTCCTCCTGATTGGCGGACGGGCAATTGAGCAAAGCAGATTTGAGCAAGACCACTTTGAGCAAGTGAAAAAGAGCAAAAAAGAGTGAGAGACCTTAGATTACCACTCTGTATGGTGAATACTCTCAAACTGGGTCCCGATCACGTCACTACAAAGACGGTCTACTGTAAATCAGAACACAGAACCAAAACAAACAACAACAGCACAAACCTCGACACTCTTGATCATGATCTGTTCATTGCGCTGCATTTCCATGACCGCGTCAGGCGGGTACACCATCGGTTGTGGTTTGTGTCTTCGCAGATCTTTAGCGCTCAACAAATGCCTCTCAAGTGGCAGACCGGGTGCAACATCAGCTGTGGTTTGTTCGATAAGATTGGCCATGTCCTGCAAGTTAATGTTTCATTGGAGAATTAACGTTGAGATGAGCTAGTTAGTTGATTGATAGTTAATCACGTTCATCCACCGCACAAGAAATGGTGGCCGAGTGAAGTGAAGCTGGCTGTCTAAATGACATTCAAAGAATAATGCAAAGCCATCACAATAACGCTGGGATCAGAATGCATGTACCTGATTTGCACGCCACAAACTAGATATTTGTAGGTGAGGTGGCTTCTGAAGCTGACCAAAAACGTACCTCCATGAAGTAGAAACACGACGCGGCCTCATCCACCGGTCCCCTGACCAGCAGTTCGACCACGGGTTCACGTTGTGTGCCGAATTGCACCAATCTGACGAGCGCTTCCATCCTGCCCGAGCACAGTTTGCTGCAACTGCGCCATTGCGATAGTTCGGCGTCCATTGGATCCTGTGGAAACAACATTTTGTTTATTATTTTTAATTTGAGTGAGATTATATCTGATTTTATTAATTGTAAAGGTGCATATCTTAATGAGCTGGGCCGGAATCATTCGCACACGTACACCGCAACCGCACGCAAACAATTCTGTCTGGGACAACAAAACGTAGGCAAAGCAAAATGATCGTCAAATCAGGTTTCATCCACATACGACATGCACGCACTCTCACATACCGCTTCATCTCTGATACGTTTTTCGTGTATCGACTGCATGTGCAAAATATAGAATGAGTTTCAGCTCGCAAGGACTGGGCAGGATGGAAAACGTGCACTTGATTGTATATGGGCCTCAACGAAAAAAATGAAAACAAAGAAAACCAGAAAATGATAACAACCTGAAAATCCTGCATCGACCGTCTGAGCGCCGTTTGCAGTCTGGGGAACACGGCCGGCCATTGACCATCGTAACCACGCGCCGCGTGCACACGTAGACCACCGTAAACCATCTGTGAACAGCAAGCATACTCATTCATGAAACATGCACTTTCCCATATAATTGTTACATGTAAATATGAGCGTACAGTACTACGAGTTATCCCTTGTGGCTTTTAACTTGCGTGCCTTCCACGGGCGGGCCCCATTATTTTCGGTGATTATGAAAGATAATCATAATATGGGGATAATGACAAGACAAGCGTCAAATAAACAGAGAGACGACCAAAAGTATCGATAAAATCGCAATCCGGAGAGTCACACACAATAAAAGACATGCACCCTATTTTCAAACAAACCTGCGGTACGTCAGATTCAGCGGGCAGCCAGACATCAGACGGCGGCGTGAGCACATTGAAAGTGGCGAATTCAAATTCCAAATCGTCGTGTAATGTGCACAATTGCAGGGTGTCCAGAATCTGAATAGGGTAGAGTTATAAAAAAGATTGAGTTGTTTGAGCGTATTTTCTGGTGGTTGGAAGGCAGGTATCAATCTTTGCAAATAAACGGCAAAATTTACGAAACCATCGAAACATTGTTGGTTGTTTCAGATTTATGAAATAATTTTGACACAATCAAAACGGAATCAAACACGAAAAAATTGTGAAACTATTCAACAACACCTGTTGCTTAGGTGTGTGAATTAACAAAACAAACACCAACACGACCAGGGCATAATCGAAACCTTTTTATGTCAGCAAACACACATAACGTTGGACCAACAAACGACAGAAAAAGTAACAAAATACTAACATGATCAAAGGTCCCTTGGCCAAACACAAACCTGCAATAGTTGTTCGCCAGGTATTTCCGGATAGATGGGCGAAAAGTCCTCGGCCGAATACTGTCCATTGACACGACAACGCATTAGATGTTCGGCCGACATCAACGTACCGATGATGTGCGTGCCAAGCCAATCAGCTGACAGCACCACGTAGTCCAACTCTTGCGTCTCGTCTTTCAGATACACAACCTGAAATGATCGTATGATCGTTAGGTCGGTACAGGCGGGATGGCTGATTGCCGGAATGGTTAGTGCAGCACGAAAATAAAATAGCCAACAATTTGGCAATATCGTGCGTTGCTCGGTTACAAATTCGGAATAGCTTTGGCGCAAAAATCTAGAAAGAAGAAAACGCGCCACGTCATCAACAACGTTTGATACGGCGAAAACCAAAGAAAACGTTCTACAGTGTGCAGATACGAAACCAATAATCGCAGACAGCAATTCCGTCCTGCTGCCGGACGGAAATAAGCAAACAAAATCCCGATAAACTAATAAGCCCGTCTCCCATACCTCTCCAATCAACTGCAACTGTTGCATCAGCTGTCTGCAATGTGCCTCTGACGCGAGCGGATTGACTTCAGCCCTGATCGAGTGCATAAAGTGCGGCCATGTGATCACTGGTAATGACACGTACGGTGGACGTTTGCGGAGGGATTGCACATGTGACACACAACCATCGAGTAGACCAAGCGAATGGGGCAGACGCTGCAAACGGACGCACATTTGAACAAATAAAAGGTTGGCGTTTAGGTTTACGTGCGAATTTGAATGTATGATTCGGTTTGGCTTGCGCAATTCTTCTGCGTTTCTCGGGACTTCTATTGGGACGAAATTGAGAGCCTGAGAATGCTTTGTGAGCTCTGAATCTTTGTTCAATTTTTTTCGCATGACGAGCGCTATCGAACAAAACAGACAAATCTAGCGCGCGATTATGTACGACCATTGAAACATTTCCCTTTTTCGACTATGAATGCATCACCCGTCACACACATATTTGTTTGATAAACTTCTAAAACAACCAAAAATTCATCCTTCGGTTGCGCAATAAAACCAAAACTGAACAAAACCCCAAAATGCGATCAACACTCACCGACAGCACAGTGGTGCGCGCGCCATTCAGATACGTTCGAATCGCCTTCACGCCGACGCAATTTGGTTGTTGTGCATCGACGTGGATGATTTTGTCGTGAATGTCGAAATGCGCGTTGAATCGCAGACGAACGGTGGACAGAAGGGCATCGGTGTCCGAGGATTCGATTGTGCCTGAATGAGAAAGGGGAGGGGTGAGTGAACCACAAATGGGTGTTCTGTTTTGCATAGAAATCATGAGTGACAAGGGCAATGTGATTACGAACAGCAACGCAACCCTGGGCTTTCGTTGCTGATGTTCCTTGTCGTATTTCAAATTTTGGAATACACGTATAATCACATACAACCACGAAACATCATACAGTGTCAAAACATGTTGCAAGCGAAAATAAAGGCAACTGGCCGAACCACAAGCAAGAATGAGTGTAAAATAAAACATCATTGTGAATCACTAAATCATCTCCTCAACCAATGAAAGAAACCGAATAAGCATCCAATCAAACCAGCGAACGCACCATCATTTGGCCTGTGCTGTGGTTGTGGTGTGAGTTGGTCAACATGCGTCGCCACCAGCACCACAGACGACCGTCTGGGTGCGACGCCACAATGACCAATGGGCTCGGTCGGCGTGATACGTGTCGTCAGGAAGTTCATCCAGTACAGCACCTGGAAGAATAAAACTGCTTTTGTGATTTATTTATCTTTACACGCAATCTTCAATATTTCCTTGCGTGTTATTCTCTTGTTGAAGTATGATTTCTAAGCTCGTACTTAAAAATACGACGTACCAGCTACCTCGTGACTATCACAGTGAACTCAACAAGCCCCACTCGTTTCCATGTGAAACACAAAAACCAAATGATTTCGTTCACGCACACGTGCAGTTTATATCAAACGGGTTTTGATAAGTGTTGAGTGTTAAGAACAAAATTGTTCAGTCGTTCACCGTCAAGAGAATGCAGTCCACCCTGATGATAGCGACGTGATCGGCATTTTCGGTCAATAAACGAATATTCACCACGTAACGGCAGAATACCAAATTCTCGTGACAACACCAATTTCACTAAACCAAGCAACACCGCCGTATTTCACTAACCTGAGCGTATTGCACCTCGGTGGGGTCGGTGGCAGCAAACACAATCGCATGCACACAATCAGCGTTGCCCACAAAATGGTCGTAGACTTGATGGTACGGTTCGTAGCCGCTGAATTCCCACCCACTGAACTCGCCCGCACCCGGCACCTGTAATATTTGGACGGAGAATTATTGTCATTACTATTGATTTTCAGGTTTTTTAAACCAATTTTCGATACCAATCGTTTTTGTCAACAACCATGTGGAAACTCATGCGGTTGGCGAACTTTTTATCAGTGGATTTATATTTTGTTATTTTATTTTTTAGATTTGGACAGGTATTAGCTAAACAAGTAGCTGCATTAAGATAGTGAAATCTTATAGTTCGGTTACACTTTGAAAATCACTTTTGCTGCGCATTTTCAAATGAAAACTGACCACACGACTAAGGTAATGAGCAAACCTTCGGCTGATGTTTCACCTGCAAACGACCTCCAGTTGCTAACTTCGGGCAAAGCAGTTTTTTGATTCTTGGCCCAACAATGAAATCACCCAATAAAAAAATGCAACACACCTGTATGGTCTGCACATCAATGCCCCTGGTGTAGGCGGCATGCCTGGGTCGGTACTGCAGTTCGTGTTTGTTGTTATTATTATTATTGAGCCCGTTGAGACTTTCCGTTGAGCTTTCGCCTGCAGCAACAAGCTAAGCTTCCACATGGATTGAGTATCATCGGAAAGAAACAATTTTTTGCAGAAAAATCTGAACTTTACAAAATCATTCACTCACCACCGCTGTCCTTCGCAGAGCTCTCACTCCATCTGCGTGACAAGCCGCCGAGGATTCCACTGATCATACCTGAACGCAAATGTCAAGTTTTGTCAAAGTTGCAGAAAGGAGGGAGAAACGTCGACGCAACAAGCTCAAGTTTTGTTCTGTAAAGTTATAGAACTCGTCGATCAATTGAAACCCCAAAAAGCCAAAATGCACGCACCCGTTTGTAGCGTTCCAATCAGTTTCGTCTTTCCAACACCGGAATTGCCGAAGAATTTCAGCTTTATTCTTCTCAATGGTGATTCAAGGGGACACAGTTGGTCGATGTATGCCTCGCGGTCTGCGTCCGGTTTGAGTTTGGCCAACAGCCCACCCACATTCGTGTGCTCTTGGGCCAGAGCCATGATCTCGGGCGTAAGACCGTCCTGTACAAGCAGTTGGGTGTTGGAAAATTCAAATCAAGAGAAAATATTGTTTTTTCAAAAGAAAGTCGCCCACTTTGTTCTTAATATTGAGATTAGCACCGGATAGACACAACACACGCACGAGCTCCAGCTGACCGTCCTTGGCCGCAATATGCAGAGGCGACATGGTGTGCTGCAAACAAGGAAATGTTTTGGACGAACCATAAATATTACAGCTTTCGAATGTTGTTTGATCATATTTGGCTTGTCTCATACAACGACTACGGGGAAGAACAATGAAAATGTTTTCCGAAAAACATATAGCAACGGCCATTTTGCATACACTGCTTCCAAGCAAACATCATGAAAAATTATCAAACCAACCACATTCAACACGTCGACAGGACTGCCCAGATGACAGAGAGTTTGCACGGCCGTTAGCGAATTACAACGACACGCGATGTGCAGCGGGGTGTCGCCGTTCTGAATCAGGCTATGAAATGTTTTGAAAGGCAATGTATCATCGGTGAAACATTACAACTTACAGCATCCTGAACATCAAGGCGACATCCTTTGGTCATCAGCAGACGCGCAATGTCCGTATGGCGGCGGGCCAGCGCCAGATGGAGCGGCGTTTGACCGTTCTACAAACGAAAACAAATAAGAAAATTAGTGTGAATTAAAACAGAGAAAATACAGTACACAAACCTTGTCCTGCAGATCAATGGGCGGGTCGGCACACTCGAGCAGACTTTCCACGCACTCAATGTGACCACGGGCGGATGCACAGTGCAACGCAGTCTCCTCATCCTGAAATTGATTCTTTTTACATGAATTTAGAAATAAAAGACATTAAAATGATAAAAAAACAGTTTCTAAACATTCACTCACGCAATTGTGCACCTCGCGATGTGATAATGCCATTATTTCTGGACAAAATAATTCAGCTCAGTTTAAAGTTCGGCGAAAAAGAGCACATGTAGAGAAATGTTGTTGATTCTTTTTGAGGAAATAGCAAGCTAAAAAGATTAATTGAAAGTTGAACGTGTGGCGGCGTGGGCGATATAAATAAGCACCATCCATCAGCAAAGTTTGCAAACATGAAAAACACTTTAAAAATTGCGTACATGGCTACCGATCAAGATTGAAATGAGTTTCGCATTCCTGTACTGTACACTTCCAAATAATTTCAAATTTCATCGCAGAGCGTAGTGCCGGCGTGCAGGGATATATAAACTACAAATTAAGGTTAATCCCACCAAAAAACGCAGAATGAAAATTCACTCAGTTTTGATGGCGAAAAACAGCGGGAGAGAGCTTGCTGCGGTTGGCACCATGTCTAAAAAATTGGACAATTCCAGAGACCAGACTACACGGTGCACTGGCATGGCACCGTTGGACTGCAGTCAAACGTCAAATATGAGCTATTGAAATATGCAGATGCTGCGTATCGCATATGCATGAAGGAGGGAACAAAGCCCAAGTGGCATGTTTTGGGTGCAGACTGCACATAAAACGAATCATTCCACGCACCGCCAGCCAACAATGAAACATGTACCATCTCGCACGACAGGAATTGTTCCCTTGTCAATTGACAAAGTTGGTAGCGCTGGGTTCGCTGTGTGTGTCCGGTGAGAAGGCAGATGCGATAACTGCAACACTTCAGGGCGGACTCATGGCGACCACGCAGTTTATAGGTCAGAAGAACATTCATGCATTCCACGCTTTAGCCAAAAAATCAACAGTTTTTTCAAGTGCGCTTGCATATTTTTTCAATTCAGTCAGCTAAATAGGTGCATGTGTGCAAAGTAGCGACAAAATCCCACGTCAACTTACGAATAAACAGGACCACGACTACAGCTATAAATTTATACCAACTAAATCTGACAACAGGTCTGGTGTACGAAAACATGCACGCACTGTTCCGAGCGGCTTATAAATAATCACACAAACCAAACTATTCGTGTTTGGTTTGTGTTGTAGTGGTAATTTCGAAAAACACCAAATGACCGCACTGGTGGGAAAAAGGGAACCTTGAAAATAAATCCGCTTATATGCTCTGGAAATGCAGGTCTTTCGTAACGCTATAAGTCGCAAATGAATTCAGGAAAGACGAAGACGGCTCCCAAAGACAGTGTAAAGTCCTATCCGTCAATAAAGCACCGAAAAACCAGCCTCACGTGTTGTTAAGCCATTCAAGCGCAGTGGGGAAATAGCAAAAAACGGAAATGCATTAATACGAAATATCGCATAAAAGTTGTCTTGTGTGCCAGGCGCAAAAGGGTGCCACGGCTGCGGGGACCATGCCATACGTGGTATCACCAAAGTTTTATGTTTTCTAAACCTCTACAACCCACGCAATATCCGTTCAGTTCTGGATTAATCCAGTTTAGAACGTTTAGCAGAACTGGACAGCATTCTTGTGAGACTATAAACGAGAAATAAGCGGTCCATAAAACTTGCGTGCCTAGGAACACTTATGAATTTTGGATGCCGCAATTTAGTTGGCTGGCATGCAGAGGGTATCAGCAGACTATTTGATGTCAAGTCATGACTTTGAATAATGTGGCAGCTGACACGGAATTTCAATTGGGGAGCTGACTAAATTCGCCCGAAGTCAAGCGTTAGCTTGTCAAGCTGGCTCAAAGAAAAAGAAATTTCAAGAATTTTCAACGAATATCGCCAATTCAACAAAGTCCAAAAAACACCAGAGTTGCCGGTTGTTTTCGAAAAGCATTCAACAATATCAAAATCACAAAAGACTACCTAAGGCAGAACAGCCGCGCAGGTCAATACAATACACAGGTGCGCTTTTATGTTTGGTTGGTTGCGGTTGCACGCAGGCAACTTGCACTTTTCCAGAGTTTATTATGTAATATATTTTGGTATGACGAAACCAACCAAACACAGCAACAGAGAAACAGAGATACATACAAGGGGAGTCAAGTAAAAAGAACGTGCTGCAAGCAAATACAACAATGCGCGCACACAAAAAAGTGCTGCTGCATATCGGATAGAAGACGTAAGAGAGTGGAAATTCGGCATATTATTTTGTTGCAGCACAACACGAAATGCGCCTATAGGTGTTAGTCAATAAATATGTTCCAAAGTAGCTAAACTAGACATACGAGGCAAGAATATTCGATACATAAGGTGGACTGAGGCATAAACAGGCAGGCAGTTGCAGTCAGCCAGAATTTACGAGGTACGGGGGTACTTTGACACCTGGTTGTCGTCTACGTACACATACATACATGGGAGGTATAACAGCGCAAATGAGTTCGTAATACGTACGTACATAGTTGAGTTGTGAGGGAAAATGTTCACTGGCTTGGTTGTTTCAATGAAGTAGCGCGAGATCATAGAATGACTCATTTTCGAACAACACAGCACTCAACTCAACAACCCAACCAATAATCCAATAAAGGGCATGTGGCAACGCATGTAAATTTCATAATTCATCAACCGCAAAATCTGAATCATGCATCCACCGCACACACAAAGCGATTTTAGGGGAATTTTTGGACGAACTGCGATTGCACCAGACACAAAGCACCAGTACAAGGCTGTTTAGAGGGACACATCGGGGAAACAGTCCACTAGTCAATCTATCAAAACACATGAGTGAACATACACATAAATTCGCGTTGTTCCGTTATTTTTCAACATGATAATGGAGCAAGAGCGAATAAATAATAACGGGGAAACGGAAGCGACAACAGCGAACGTCCATACCATACGAAGTCTATCAGACAAACCAAAACCTGTATGCAGCAGCAGTGCAGTGCACATGCAGGAAAGGCAGTGTGCTTGCAGACAGCCACAATAATAAAGCTGCATCCAGGTATACATGCAGTGCAGTAAACTAGCCATATACCACATACCTTGCCACATACTACCTAGTAGCACATCATGCGCCTACCTGGCTCCGTCTGTGTATCTGCTTGTGCCCTCTACCTGCGCACAGCTAATTTATGCACTGCTGCTGTGAGCATAGGCAAGCACCTATCTACCCACCTGGTGGAACACCACAATATCTGGATACAAAGCCTTGGGAAGCAAGCCATCTATCCAGCTAACAAGCGAATAAACATCTTCACATGAGCTGCCTGTCTGCCGTCTGCGTCGTCACCAATATTTTTCAAACAGACCGCTGTCATGTAGGGATAGGTTTAGTTGAGAATTATCCTGGTAAACATGGCAGCTATTGTACGTAGGTATTTTTATTTATGTACCACGCAGCTGTGCCCGCAATAATAGGACCAACGCAACAGGTTATATACATTGATGATGTGGCAAAAGCAAAATTTGGTGCATCGGAGAAAATACACAAATTTCTCATTCTGACAAGAAACAAAAATTTGGTTGCGCGTTTTGGGTTGAAAAAATTTGACGAAGATGAAGCATTCTCACATCGCGAAAGTGCACAACGGTTTGATGGAAAGTCCAGATATTTTCGGAATTCCAAATTTACCTGATTTTGGACGGCCATCTTCGGTTGATACCTGCACAACACATCCATTGCCATAGCGTAACCGTGCCAGGCAGCTACGTGCAGGGCCGTTTCGCCGTGCTGCAATAAAAAACAAGCACTATTACAGGATTTCCAGGAGCCCAATAAAGTTTTATAATGCGACGACTTTCGCAGGAAAACGAAACTACGAACTTCAAGAAAAATAATAAACAGAAACATAAAACCGCCGAACTTCATCCTGCAGATTCACGTTTGCGCCCATTTCACACAGAATATGGATGGCTTCGGTCTGACCGTATCGTGTCGCTATGTGCAATGGGGTTTCACGACACTAAAAATGGAGATCTTGATTGAAAACATATGAAAAATTAGTTCAATTTCGCGCCACATGGCACAAGGCAACCAAACTGACCCTATTCAGTGGATTCACATTCGCAATTTCATCAGCCAAATATCTGACCACAGTCGAATGTCCGTGCCTGGCAGCCCAATGCAGCGGTGTGTCACCGTGCTTGTCACTGATGTCAAGACGGGCACCTAGAGCATGAAACATTATGTAAACAGGAGGGCTTCAAGCCCATTTAGAAATGGAGTGCCTTGCATGATTGTTTTTCTTTCAAGAAGAATTTGACTGCGCCGCCAGCAATGTATCAAACCAAACTGTCTGATGCTCAACACAAACGATAAATTGGAGTCATTCAGCACTGATTTAGGTGCTCAAAGGATGGCACAACCTGTGTTGAGAGGGCATCAATCACGAAAGAACACGAAAATACCAAAAAATGATATTCTAGCTGGATACAGAATTTATGACCGCAACATCTGCCTTGGCAACAATTTGACATGAAATGGTTACCATAAAATGGTAGCAAAAAGGCCCCACCTTTGACTTGGAGATATTGCACGACGTCCTTCTGTCCGGCGCCAGCACCCACGTGCATTGCAGTCTCGCCCAGCTGGAACAAAATGGAACATCAATCTAACAAAATCGTTCTTTTACGGCCACCAGCCCAATGGCAATTTATAGCTTGAACCAGCAGCCGTAACGCTGAAAAAATGCTTGGTTCCGGCCGGGTATAAAACAATAGCTAAATCAGATGACCTCAGGGAAAACCACAACAATCAGACAGGCAGAGGGCGAAAGAAACAGTCTCATCATAAGACAGAGAATTGTTTTTTGTGGATTTTCAGAACAAAAGCCGGATCCAAAAAATCTAAAATGACGAATTGATCACAGCGTATAGCTGAGTCGGTTAGTTAGTTTACTGCGTCGGCACCAACTCAATAATACATAAATAAGAAGATTAAGTGAAAGAAGCATAATTACAAGACCGGGTGTGGAGTTTACGGACATGAAAATAAATATAAAACAAGGCGTGCAAGTTACGGGAATGAAAAATAAATACAAAACAGGGATAGCTGAGTCGGTCACGTGATGAATGAAGCAAAGTTCGGGAAACGCAAAAGGAAATGGAATTACAATAAATGGCTCATCCGGCAATAGGAACCACGACGAAGGATAACAGACATTCTTTCAAAACACATATTACACCATTTCATTCCGCCAAAGTACAAACGAACCTCATTCGCCATATTGTAGTCGAGTTTAGTAATCGAGCTGAGCTCCTCGAGTCCGTTCGTATTTCCCTCCTCACTCGCACACAACAACGCCGTAACGAGCAGGTTTTGCTGCAAAAAATGGAACCGACTATTATGCAGGAGAAAGTAGCAACCTTTACATTCTATATGTTGGAAAGTACCATATTCACGCAGTAAGCAACCGGAGTGCACTTGGAATCTAAAACCATTTTTCTCCTCAATAGTGAGGTTTCGAACGCAATAGACCAGCTATACTTCTACAAAAAAGAATGGCGCAGGAAAAGTGGGCATGGACTCTGTTATTGCAACTTGAGTGCACAAGAAAGCACATGTTCATTGCGACAGCGGTGGGCGATTTATTCTGTGTCCCGATAATCACGTGCAAGGAAAGAAATTTTCGTCGCAATTTTACAAAAACAATTACCTGAGGCTGTACTCGTTTCTGGTTTCTGTGCGAGTTTGCCTTCTGCATCTAACAACAACCCGTACAATGAACAATAAAATTCTAGTTCGTCAAACATAAATGTCCTAAAAATTGACGAATAACCTTTACATTCGAACATTGACTGTCATAAACTGTCAATGCATAAACTGTGCGTTATTTCCCAGTAATATTGCAAAAAAAATTTCAGAAAGATCAAGTTTTCCTTCATCAAAGTGTTCGATCAAAACATCCTATCACACGCCTGAAACCTATCGTTCAACAGATTACAGCAACAAGTTGTGCGTGTGTGTCATCATCATGTGTTTGTTACGAGGTGATTTGTTAGGTTAAACATTCCCTTCCAAAGGAAATACATTGTGGTACCCAACAACAACCACTGAACGTTCACATACTATCATGTGTACCATTTACCTTTGGATTGCGCTTTCTGCGCGTCGAAAAAAAACAGCATGAATCTACATAACGGCAATCCCGGAACTTAAACATCCCGCCCCACACCAACAAAAGTTCATGTGCACACGCGGTAGGGTACGTTGCTGTTATCACACGTCGTAAAAAACGAACAACTTTGCCTCTCACTTTATTGCCATCAAACTTTTTGGCGCAAACACTCTTTAATACAAGTACCAAATGTTCTGAACAAGAATGTCGTATTTTCCGACCGATTGAGATTCTTCCGACAATGCGGTTTTTGTTCTTTCAATTGCCTGTGTAATTGGTGTTTCACTACGTAGTCAGTTCGACATCAATTAAAAATTTTCTGATTATTTTTCGAATGTGGGGTCTGCCAAAATACCGGACTTAATTCTGCGGAATCATAGGTCAGTAATGCAAGAACCCACAAAATTGACTTCTTCCATAAGAAAGGGCTGC